>CATIWO010398419.1:0-15624 GCA_949673435.1 Macaranga tanarius
TGCAAATGGGTTTTTAAAAAGAAAACTGACATGGATGGCAATGTGCATACCTTTAAGGCAAGACTGTTTGTAAAAGGTTTTAAACAAATACATGGTATTGAGTATGATGAAACTTTTTCACCAATAGCGATGCTTAAATCCTTTCAGATTCTCCTTGCCATAGCTGCATACTATGATTATGAAATATGACAAATGGATGTCAAAATAACATTTCTTAATGGAAATTTACTCGATGATGTGTATATGATACAACTTAAGGGTTTTGTCAATCTTGAGAATTCTAGAAAGGTTTGCAAGCTTCAAAAATCCATTTATGGATTGAAGCAAGCTTCTCAAAGTTGGAATCTTTATTTTGATGAAGAAGTCAAAGAGTTTGGTTTCATAAAAAATGAAGATGAGCCTTGTGTCTACAAGAAAGTTAGTGGGAGCGCAATAGTTTTTCTAGTGCTATATGTTGATGACATATTGCTCATTGGATATGATATCCCTATTTTGCAAAATGTTAAGACATGGTTAGGAAGTTGTTTCTCAATGAAAGATTTAAGTGAAACTGCCTATATTATAGGCAACAAGATCTATAAAGATAGATCTAAGAGGCTTATTGGCCTAAGTTAGAGTATATATATTGACAAGGTACTGAATAGATTCAGTATGCAAAATTCTAAGAGAAGATTCTTGCTAATGTCATATGGCATTAGTCTCAGCAAGACTCAATATCCAATAACACAAGATGAGCGAGACTGCATAAGTAAGATTCCATATGCATCTGCTATTGGATCTATCATGTATGCCATGTTATGTACTCGACCTGATGTCTTATATGCCTTAAGTATGACGAGCATATACTAGTAAGATCCAGGTGAAAGTTACTGGATAGCAGTCAAGAACATTCTTAAATACTTAAGAAGAATTAAGGATGCATTCTTACTATATGGTGGGAAGGAAGATGAGCTAGTTGTAAATGGTTACACAGATGTCAGCTTCCAATCTAACAAGGATGACTTCCTATCATAATCGGGTTATGTGTTCTATTTGAATGAAGGTGCGGTGAGCTAAAGAAGTTCAAAGCAAGACACCGTTGTCGATTCTACAATAGAAGCTGAGTATATAGCCGCCTCAAAAGCAGCTAAGGAAGCAGTTTGGATCAAAAAGTTTATTACTGAATTGGGGATCAAAAAGTTTATTACTGAATTGGGTGTTATTCCTAGCATTTCAAATCCAGTTGACTTATACTGTGATAATAATGGGGCTATAGCACAGGCTAAGGAACTTAGATCATATCAGTGATCCAAACACATACTTAAGCATTACCATCTCATTCGAGAGATCATTGAGAGGGGAGACGTAAAGATATATAAAGTACCTACAAATGACAATGTTGATCGGGCCTAGTGCAAGTGGGAGATTATTAATGATGTGCCCTAGGCCATTTGTATTATGGCCATATTGTGACTTTATCTATTTTGCATCATTATAATAAAGAGCCATTTTTATCATATTAACTCTATTGAATTCCATAAATGTTTAACTCTATTTAAGATCATCAAGTGTGTGACTTGATAGTAAAACTCTTAGATGGTAAATGAGTTGTATTCTAAATCATCCCTAGTCGGTTATTATTGTGAAAAAATAATGAATGAAGACTAGTATGAGGTTGACTGATGATCTTGTTTTACTGATCATGTATACAAGATACAAAGTCAAGTCATAGGTACATAGGATGTACTGGATTGACCCACTATGAGAATACTACATGGATAATTCTTATAAATTATTCTCATCATAATGATGTTATTGTAGTCCTCTAACATGAGATCATCATAGAGTTCTACATGATGAGTTTTATATTTTAACACATTCTATTATTATCTTTAACAGGATGATATAATAGATTATGATTAGATATAAAATGAATCATGTAAGGAGTACAAGTGATCAAGAAGGAATTTGTCCCTCACTAATCATGAGGAAAATATCTATAGGCCCCTTGATAAATTAGACTGAATATAAATGCATGGCTGTGCTTGAAATTAGTTAATAAGGAGTTATCAATTTCAGTCTAATTGAGATCGAGAAATAATGTGATTAAATTGTTAAGGATGACATAAACCAAGCCTTATGTTCAATCTAAGATATCGTGTACAAAAGGACTATAATATTGTTGTTAAATAGGTTATGTTAGAATACTGACATTCACATGACTTGGGTAGTCATAATGTCTTGCTAGAGGCCACTTATGACTTATGGGCTACCAATGAGATTGGAGGCCCATTGCCAACGTTGTGTGAACCTACACGGTCACACACATAGAACATGCCCAAAACACATATTGGGTTTATCAGCCCAATAAGATAATTATCTCTCTCATGTGTATTTAGTGATAATTTATTTATGATAATTATTATCATAATTAAATTTAAATATATATATATATGGATATAAATATTTAGATAAAATGGATAATGATATAACCAAAAAAAGGAGTTTTGGTAATTGTGAAATACTATTAAAACCCTAATTAATGTGGACATATATATATATATATATATATATATATATATATATATATATATAGATATATATCACGTAAAGGGTAGATAGTCTCTCCACAACATTATTCATAAAAATACATTCTTTGAGAAAGAAACATATAGAGAGAAAATTGAGAGAAAGGTGCTAGCACACCAGCATCATTTTGGGGGTGTTCTGTTCATATGGATACTGGTAGAGGATGTTGCTCTTTAGTTGCATTTGTATTTTGATAGAAGACAATGAAAGGCTCGAGGTAGGGTGTCACCGGAGTGAACCTCCTCTTTCCTTCCTGCAATCTTGCTGTTAAACACGTCTTGGTAAGATTCTAGACTCAATTTTAATTGATTTAATCGAACTACTTGGATCTTGATGGGGGTTTTTAAGGTCAAAATTTTTATTTTTTGCTGCGTGATTATGACCCGGAACTCAACAGATGTCGCAACACCCCATCAACCAACTTCTGAGAATGTAGCTTTCGGTGGACGAGTCTCTAGTTCTCTTAGTGATTTGGCTTTATGGCAACAAGTTTTCCATGGTCAACAAGCAATGATGCAATAATTGGAGCATCTTAATTCTAGGCAACACCATATGGAACGTTGGCAAAGGTGCATGTCTCACAAGATCAATCGCCTTATTGAGCGTCATGGGTATCAAATCGATTCCCCACCACCTTCACAGCAACAAGATTGAGGGATCATTTCTTAACCCTTTTTCTCTACACTTTTATTTTTCTTGATTGTCTTTATTGTGTTTGCATGGTCATATTAAGGGCAATGTGTGATTTTAAGTATGAGGGAGTTAAGGGGTTATCTATTTTAGAAGCATGTTTATTTTATGTCTTTTCCATTTATGTGTGTTTTTCATTTTTAGTTTAAGTATTGCATTTAGTTTATATGCTAGGTTGCATTATTTCAAACAATCTTTTTGATCTTATTTTTATATACTCCTTTTGAATTTGGAATGATTTTGTTCTAATTTGGTTCATTAATATATTAAGTTTTAGAAACATCTAAAAATTGATTGATTATTTACTTCTCTTGCTTTATTTGCTCAGAATTTGGACAAAGTAGTGTAGGTTTGATGGTGACTTTTGTCTTGTGTTATTTCTTTTGAAATCTTTAATCACTTTAATTAATTAATTTGGATTAATGAATTGAGCTTAAAGTTTTAGGGAAATGATATATGCTTAAAAGAGGAAACTATAGCCATAATGTGTACGTGTAATTGATCAATAAAGGATGAGGACTCTATCTATAAAAAAAATAAAAAAATAAAAAAATGGTGAGATGGAGCGTAAAACGCACTCGTCTAAAAAAAAGAAAAAAATAGAGACATAAAGTGTATACATTTTATTCCTCTAGCCTAATACGGCTATAAATAGTGCTAGTAGCCATTTGATGATATTATGGATTCCGAGTAAGTTATGTGCATTTGTGTTTGCTCGTCATTTGCATTCGTTTGGAAAGGATTTCCAATAATATCTCAAGTAAGGTTTATTGTCTAAAAATGCCTTGAGATTAATTGCATAAGTACGTGTGCTTTTCTATTGTCCTCTATGATTTAGTAGTTTCCATTGGATTTGAAGTTTGATTAATAAATTGGAATTGAATTTTACTTGCATTGATTTCATTTGTAACAATGCTTGGTGAGGGTTACTTAATTTCTTACATCATTATTGTCCATGTTCTAAGCATGTGAGGGCTTGTGGAGTTGATTGTCAATCTCTTTTTCTTTGTTTCTTTGATTTAATGTGGCAATAACCCTTATTAGTGCTTACTTATTTTGAATTGAAAGGAGTAATCTATTGATCTTTTGTTTAACCTTCATCTTTGATCTTTGAGTTTTGCTTAAGGGCAAGAAAAGTCTAAGTATGGGGGAGTTTGATATATTGCAATTAGCATAGTAGTTTTAGTATGTTTCATGTATATTTAGGTTGCATTTAGTTTACATTTTAGTTTAGTTTTCATGCATTTTATTCATAATCACAAATTCTTTTGATCTTCATTGTTCTTGGTAGGGCTGGCAATTTGTGACACGACCCGATTAAACAACACGACACGACACGAAGTTAAACGGGTTCGGGTCGTAAACGGGTCAACCCGTTTAAAACACGGATAAAATTGTGTTTAAACGGGTTGAACCCGCGTAATCCGTTTAGACACGTATAAACACGTTTAATAATCGGGTTACACGATTAACACGTTAACACGTTTAAACACGAATTAACACGTTTAATAAATAGGTTAACAAGATTAATTAGTAACCCGTTTAAACACGAATTAACCCGTTTATAAATATATTGGAACATTTTTAATGTATTAATTGAATATTTTTATAACAAAAAATTTACATTTTAAATTAAAGAAACTTCAATTAGTATTTAGTATTTATTCTTTTTATATGATTTTTTGGGATTAACAATTATATTTTATATAATTATTATTATTTCAATAATTACATAGATATATATGATAAAATTACATATAATAAATTTATATAATAACTGTAAAATCACTTTAGTATTATATAATATTAAATTAACATTAATTAAACATAATATGAATTGAAAAACTATTATATAATGTTAGTACATTAGTTTTAAGATAATTTATATGATTTTAATGTTGATAAATTTAATAAAATTATGTAATTTTAATAGTATTATATGATTGTAATTCATATTAAAAAAATATTAAGCAAATATAATAAAAATTTAGTAAAAAAATTGCATAATTTGTCATGAAACAATATATATAATTTTAATGTTGCATACAACTATTAAGTTTTAAATAAAATTATGTACTTTTAATAGTATTATATGATATTTAATAGATTCATGAGTTAATGTTTTTGTAAACTTATTAGTAGTATTAAACACTAAAATTATATACATAGTTTCATGAGAAATTATGCAATTTTTTTACTAAAATTTTATTCTATTTGCTTAATATTTTTTTTAAATATGAATTACAATCATATAATACTATTAAAATTACATAATTTTATCAAATTTATCAACATTAAAATCATATAAATGATCTTAAAACTAATGTACTAACATTATATAATAGTTTTTCAATTCATATTATATTTAATTAATATTAATTTAATATTATATAATATTTAATTAATATCATACTCAATTAATACATTAAAAATTTTCCAATATATATATATATATATATATAAATCATGTTAACCTATTTATTCAACGTTTTTAAACGGGTTACGCGGGTTCAACCTGCTTAAACACTAATTTATTTGTGTTTTAAATGCGTTGACCCGTTTATGACCCAAACCCATTTATGCTAAATCTAAACCCGTTTAACTTCGTGTCGTATCGTATCGTTTAAACAGGTCGTGTCACAAATTGCCAGCCCTACCCACCGCCACCTCCAAATTTCCACCAGCAAAACTAGCCCCAAGCTGCAAATCTGCCAGTAACTTGATTGTAATGCCGGCTGCAAATCCGCCAGTAACCATCCCCAAGCTGCAAATCTTCTCATCTAATGTCGGTAGGAAAAACACTAATATTGTAGAATATTGGAAATTCTTGTTAATGTCTGGGTTGTTGTACAAGGCTGTCACCGGATGAACGACCGGAGCCGGAGCTGGAGTAGTGTGAAGAAATAGAAGCAGACGGCGTTTAGGTTAATACATTAAGAGCGAGAAATAGAAGCAGACGGTGCAGGTGAAGAAAACAAAGAAGAGGAAGACTGAACATGCCCTTCAAGTCTTGAGAAGCAACCTCCTGTATACTAATCTGATATTCCATTTTTGTAAAGCTCATAAGCTCAACTGCCATTTTTTTCTTCAAAAAAACAAAGGAGTCGAAAGCAACTAGAGAAGAAGAGACTGGCACACAAAGCTCAAATGGTCATGAAATAACTTTGTAGTTGCTTTGTGTTGTAGAAAGAAGAGAAGTAAGATGGGCGAAGAGAATGAGGGGTTCATACAGGAGAAGGGATGATCGGTAACCGGGTGAAGGGATGTAAAGAAAGAGAATAGTAAAGTGAGTAGGAGAGAGAGATGAGGAGAAAAAGTAGTGGCTGATGTGGAAGATGACGTGGTCCTACGTGGCGCCATGTCAGCATCTATGTCAGCTCCATGTCAATTTCGTCAGCCGAAAATTGGGATTGGGGGAGTTTACCGTTACGATTTAGAAGTTGGGTATTATAGTGGTATCTAGACCAAAAATTGGGTACCGTAGGTGAAAATTACCTAAAAAAATTTAACATGTGAATATTTAAATATAGAATATTTCATTATAAAATATTTTACATAAAAATTTAGTCGACCGTAGATCTCTGAACCAAACCGAACAAATTTTTTGAGCTAGAGTATTTAACTATTCAAATGTTATTATTATTATTTTTTAAATATAAGCACCTAGTAGTTTCTTTTACAAAAAATTAAAAATATATTCTAATATTTGCTAAGAAGATTTTTATTTTTTCTGAATTCGGGCCCAAAAATTTTAAATTCGCAGCCCCTATATATACTATTTATGTTTTGATCAGAAACTCATATAATTGCAACATTTCTGTTTTCTTTTACTAATTGTGTAATACTAAGAAAGGCCAAGATATAAATAAAAGAACAAAACCCAACAAGCAACAACTCTCAAAGAATGATCTCAAAAGCAACAACCACATTATCAATGATGGAATGACTAGAAACAAGCTGACAGTTAATCTGAAATAAGATTAGGAAGAACATGTCGAAGATGGTTAGCAAGAACTTTAACAACAATCTTGTATATGACATTGCATAAAGAGATCGGGCGGAGATCTTTCATAGAAACCAGATTCTGCTTTTGGGGAATAAGAGCAATCAAAATATCATTAAGTTTATTTAGAAAAGTGCAATTATCCAACCATTGTTTAGCCTCCATAAAAAGATCAGAATCCATCATGGACCAGAAATTTTGAAAGAAAGCTGGATTGAGCCCGTCCGGACCTGGAGCTTAATCCGGGTGCATTTGAGAAATTGCACGCTTGAATTCGTCCATAGTAAAAGGAGCCAACAAAGAAAAATTATCAGAATTGGAAACTCTATTCTGAATAAAAGATAAATCTGAAGTGTTAGAATTATTATTGACAGCGAAAAGAGTTAAAAAATAATCAAAAGCGAGGTTGCAAAGACCATCATATTATTAATCCAGTTACCGTCATCATCCTAGAGCTGTGAGATATAATTAGTGCGATGCCGAGAAGAAGCCATGACATGAAAATATTTGCTATTCTGATCCCCGAATTTGAGCCAAAAGGTCTTAGAGCATTGACACATTGATTCTAAAAGAGACAACATATCACATTTAAGAGCCTCAAGACGATTTGGATCAGGGGAGGACCGATTCATCTCCTAATGAAGCTCAGCTTTAGAATTGTGAAGTCTGCTGGTGAATTGACGACGGAAATTCTGACCCCAGCCTTTTATAGTGTCTAAACAACTACTCAATGTATCCATGAAAGAAGTGGTATAACAGGAATTCTAACTAGAATGAACTACATCACCAAACGCACACTCTTGAAGCCATTAATTCTCAAATCTGAATATGTGAGCTTTCTTGATCTTTGTTTAAGGACAAAGTTATAGTTCGATAGGTTTATGATCAGAAGTTGGCATAAAAATACAAGAGAACCGAGCTAAAGGGAATAAGTCCAACTAGCTTGATGAGATAAGACACCGATCAAGATGCTCCTCTATAAAAATATCTGAACCTCTACTTTTCTCCCAGGTGAAAGAGTAGCCATTTAATGGGAGATCAAGGAGACAACAATCATCAAGAACAAGCCTAAAATTGTGAATGAGATATTTCAGATGAGGGGAAGAGCCCTTTTTATCCTCTTGGCTAAGCAATTCGTTGAAGTCCCCCATAATACACCAAAGGAGGCTAGATTGATCATGAGAAGTACGTAAAGTGCTCTAAGATTCCATACGTTTAGAGCGATCAGAATGCCCATAAAAGCCAGTGAACCACCAAGTGAATGAATTAATAGTAGACATCTCAGCATCGATATAAAATTTAGAAAAATTATGAATATTAACACTCAAAGAATCATGCCAAAGAAGAGCAAGACCACCACTCCTTCCATCTCTATTAATATAAAAATAACCAGAAAAACCAAGCTTGCATTTTATTTCAGCAATCTTATTAGAATTAACAAGAGTTTCAAGCATAAATATAAAAGTAGGCCTACGAGAAATCACAAGATTTCTGAGAACTAAAACTACTCATGGGTTACCTAAACCACGGCAGTTCCAACTGAGGCCTAACATTGATCCTGGCGGGGTCCTAAACCAGACCCGACTGATACATTAGCAATGGAAAAAGACATAACAAGACAAGATTCATCAATGCTACCATCTTTATTAGGATCAATGTTTTCAAAAGAAACATTATGCACAACAACATTAAGGGAGGTGGGGAGAACTCTTTTCCGCTTTCTATCCTCAAGCAGATCCATCTCATATTGTTCTTCCTCTTGGATATCCATAGGTTTGGCAGAAGAGCCCAAAATAGGTCCATGAGTATTCAAAAGTCCAAGCCCATTAGAAACGGAGTAACCAGAACCGGGAATATGGGAATTCAATGAGTTAAATTTGAATTTTCATGATGTAACGAACTTGATCCCTTTAACAAAGCTAAGAAATTTGGAGTCATCTCAACACGAAAGTTCCTACCATTACGAAGCCAGCGATCACCATCTCCATCAACCCGACGAGAAGAAGCTTTCAACCAAGGTCCCCAATCTCTTTTTGGAGTTTCAGAAGCAGATGATGAGAGTTGAGGACAAAAATTTTCTATGTGCTGAAGGAGACCACAAAGAAAGTAGAAAAAAGAATTTTTTTCATACTGAAAATGAACAAGACTCCATACCCCTCCTGGTGTTTTTATTTTCTTCCAACATTTTGAGAGGATGATTAACAATTAGGCAGACCCGGATACGCATGAAAGTTTACCATAATCCAGAATTATTACCTGGATCATAATCCAGAAATTCCCTCACAAAATCTCCAAGCTGTTTGCCCACCGCCCTTGACATGAAGCCTACAGGGATATCATAAATCTGAACCCACACAGCCACCAATTCTAAAGACACTAGAGAAGGTACCTCTCCCTACTGGAGGTGATGACACAGAAGAAGAAAACCATCAAATGACCATGGTCCTCCATCACAGACACGTCGAAGATCCATCTAGTTGAAAAATTGGAATAAATAACGACCACCAGGTAGCTCTTTGATACAGATCCCCTCATTTGGCTTCCATAAACTCGCCATTCGATTCTTCATTGCACGAAAATTGATTCCTCGGCTTGCCAAGAACTGACCAACAAGACAAAACTCATTGAACTCTGGTTGATCAGCTGGGACTGGACGTTCGAACTCTATACCCGCTTCCTCATCAACTCTGAAAGAGAGAGATTAGCAAAAGATGACTCCATATTGAAAAGAATAAACACAACGATAGAAACAAGAGAACCTCTATTGGGAGGAGAAAAAGCTAACTCCCAACTACGGAGAAAAAAACCCATTTTAGCCAGAGTATTCAATTGATACTTCTTTGAGAGTTGTTTACCAGACTTGATGAGTAAAAAAAATTTTAAAAATAAATTATAATATATTCAATAAAAAGTATGATTTGAGTTTAATAATATATTTTAGAATATTTTTATATTTATTATAATTTATTATATATCTAATATCAAACTATTTATATATTAAAATTATAAATTAGATTACTAATTTTTATTTAAATTTATTCATGAGTTTTATAAGTCAATTTTTACATAACTTTAACTCAATTTATTTATTAACTGAGTTTTAATATACGAATTTAAATAAATTTCTAATAAATCAAATTTCAAGCTCATTAACCGCCGGGCTCGTTTACAGCCTCTTTCTTAGATATCATTCCTGCAGTGCACGCGGGACATTGGGCTGCTTGTATGGGCCAGAAGATTCTTGTTTCTTCCTTCATAAATGATATCCACACAAAATAAATAAATGTGTGTGGACATTACTGATCCTATCACTAAACTCAGTAACTAATTAAAGTTTTTTCATCCATCAAAAATACTAAATCCTCAAAAGCAACCAAACTAGCACTACTATCATTAATGGGGAATCTTTTCAGCAAGCTATCACTTCTCTTGAGTCTTCTGTCCAGTGGTATTTGGCATGGACCCGACAATAATAATGCTAAGAGCATTGGGATATTTCCACCCACATGTAATCGTATAGAGTGCCCATCTTTTGATGTTATTGAAGTTGGTAATGGCTACGAAATTCGTCACTATAATTCTTCAGTGTGGATGTCAACCTCTCCTATTCAAGACATCTCTCTTGTTGAAGCTACCAGAACTGGTTTCTTACAGTAAGATATCTATCTATCTATCTATGTTAATTACTTTTTCCCTTCATTTACTCAACAACTTTCATTTAAATTTTTTACTATTTTATGGGAACTTTCATCAATCTATCAAGTTATCTGAACTTTTCTTATTAGACAAAAATAATTACTTCAGTCATTTAATTATTCATTATAATCTTATTATAATGTTTTCTTTTTATTTCTTTCCCAAGCAAATAGTTGTATGCTTTCTTGGATTTTGCTACATAACGTAATTAGTTATAAACAGACTCTTGATTAAGTTAATCTTGGTGTTTCTACTTCTTCCTTTTTTTTACAGGTTATTTGACTACATTCAAGGGAAGAATAGTTATGGAGAAAAAATAGAGATGACAGGTCCAGTTATTACTGAAGTTTTGCCAAGCGATGGACCTTTCTGCGAATCCTCATTCACTGTCAGCTTCTATGTTCCTAAAGAGAACCAAGCAAATCCACCTCCTGCAAAAGGGCTCCATGTTCAGAGATGGAAAAACACGTACGCAGCAATAAGGCAGTTCAGTGGATTCGTTGCAGACTCGGACGTGGGAGTGGAAGCTGCTGCTTTGCAAGCCAGCCTTGCAGACACCAAATGGGCTGCAGCAATTGAGACAAGTCATGCTGCTGATATCGCTTCTGTATATACTGTTGCTCAGTATAATTCTCCTTTTGAATTTGACAACAGAGTCAATGAGATATGGATGTTGTTTGACATTAGCGATGATGAGCTCAGTATCTGAGATGGTGGCTGTTATATATAGATATGTAATTTACTTGGCATGAACTGTGTAGAAGAGCCTTCTTTGAACTACATGGTGATATTGAATAAAGTTGTGAATGTTGAGTGTTAGAATAGAGTCTTGTAGCAATGCTAGTGAGGAAGTGGTCTAGTTACTACTTTGTGACAAAAATTGTTTGTTCTTGCGTATACCCACTATTTTTCCTAATTAATATTATTATAATACAGTATATATAATTTAGAAGAACATACTACAAATTTAACTCTTATCTATTGATTGACTTTCAATATTAGTACTTTCTTATTCAGTTGTATAAATTAAGTGATAGAGGGAAAGGAAGTGATAAAGTTTGCAAATAAATGAACACTAAATAAAACACATTAATATCAAAATAACATTTTTGAGATAATGAAAATAATTTAAAGAGATAACTAATGTATAATTGATTTTTGGAGTTTTGATGTTAGATTCTATAAATCTATATTGCCACATAGCGTAATATTAGAGTAAGAGTTTAGCTTTATTATATATATATATATACACATATATATAGATATACCACATAGCGTAATATTAGAGTAAGAGTTTAGCTTTATTATATATATATATATATATATACATATATATAGATATATAGATTATATAGACAGATAGATAGATATAGATTAGCATCTGCTTTGAAGTCTAATTCTTAGGATTTTTACTAAACTGTTTTAGCTATTTCAAAAATAAACTTCATATGGAGTTCATCCAATCCAGAATTTATTGCCATTCTAATTCCAACTCGAGTTACTTTTCCATCAGTCTTTTAAAGAATCAAAAATATAACCTTAACCGTTCAATCCGATCTTGAGTTTGATCACAAAATAGGTTGATTTAGGGATTCTTTTTGCAAGATTTTAATAATATGCAGCTTAATTAATATAGTTTAAATCCTGAACAATGTATCAAAATGCGGACAAAAGCTTAATTAATATAGCTTACAAGATGTTTTGGTATTTTCAGCTAAAAAAAAATACATCAATTTACATGGACTGCTGCAAGTGAAACATAAGTTTCAAATAGGAGCCGGCGGGGGGCACATGGACATGCAGCAAATGCTGACACCTAAAATTTAAAAATTAAATTCTACGCTACACCCTCTAAAAAATTAATCCTAAATGTTGACAAGAATGCTCCTGGATGGGTGTCATAAAACAAACCCAATGCCCCAATTAAGAAAGTATCGAGAACAAAAATTTTGAGGCATGGCTTCCAGCTAGCTAAGCCATCTAATTTATCAGTCAGGTTACAAGCCTACAATTTACAGTGGCCACAAGTTAGATCATGACCACATTTTGGATTAATCCCACATTTCAAAGACATGTTACAACTATCAGTGGTACATTCAATGACCTCTTTGAATTGTGTCATTCACATAACCCTTTTGGCCGTTGCATTGTACTTGACAAGTACGAGTCCAGCACATAGCCCCTTTCCTCTGAGATGAACCTAGTCTGCAACGTACTATTTGAAAACGTTCTACAACAAAGAGTGTTCTGCGAGGATTGTGGAGCATACAAGTTATCAAAGATTGAGGAGAATGTATCTGCATTGCATGTATCAGCATAATCCACAGTGCTGAAAGAATCTCTGGTGCTCTCGGTAGTGAAAGAAGCCTCATCTGAGCTAGTAAAGAGAGACCAATCACTTGATGTAGCATCAGAGAATTCCATCACAGGTGCAACATTTCTGTTTATGTGGCCTGTACCATTTTGTGGTTTTTGATCCAATAAGGGGTCCAGGCCAAAAAGCTGGTTGCTTGATTTGCTATGTCCTTTTCGTGAAACCTTCTGAGTTCTCAATGATTTGCAGTGTCTTGCAGATGCTACAACCTGTTGCTGGATACCTTTCTCATAAAATTCTCTCTGAGGGCGAGGGCAAGACCTAAAAAGAATAATGTTTGAATATTTGAATCAACCATGGATGGTGAACTCAACACATGAATCATTTAAATAGCAATAGAGGCATTTCTGAGGAATTCTAAGGCGGAGAGAGTGGTTATACAGCATTTGAGCCCAAATGTCTACCTGACGTAAAATAGAATGTATGCTCCCTCTGACATCACTTGGCTCATTGGCACTGGACGAACCTGTTAAGGAACCATAATCCAAAACATCGTAAATCCAGCTCATCAAATAGAAGCTTAGAGAAACAATTAAATCATAATCTCTTAATGCAGTCAATATTCTTAAACCTTCACACCGACTATGTCAGTGATCTTACAGGCAGCTGAAATGAAAATAACAGAAAAATCACAATTCAGATATCTTTTTATTACAAAAAATCTGGATGGCAGATAAATGCTCTATCTGTAAATATTCAACATAAGTTCAGAAATGCTAATAGCCAATCTAATGGTGAATGGCAGAATAAATGCTAATTAACAAGATGTGAAACAAGACTGGCCCAAATTAGTATATTGTCAGCTACAGCTCATGCTCACAGACTTTATATAATATTCATATCGATCATAATAGACAGTTTTTTTGTAAGGTGTAACATCCATGGAAAGTGTTTCCCAGATGCTTCTAATGACAAAGTAATTTCCCTACATATGCTGGGAATGGCTGATCTGATTCTGGGTTTCTCATTGGCACTGATTCTGCTTCTCTGTGATTTCAGTGTGCTAGTAACTCAGGCAGTTGAGCCCATTTCCATCATATCATTTTTTCTCCCAATTGTTGGAGACATACCAAGTGCTTAAAGTTTGTAGACGAGTGGTTCTTTATATTAAGGAACAAAGAAATGTAGTGGCAGATACAAGTTACCCAATAAGCGATGCAGGAAGAAGAGAAAGTAGAGACGAGAATAGAAACATGATTAAATCTTGTGTGAAACAAGATGTATCGGTACAACAACATGGGTAATGTTGATATGGCATGGATGGCACGCTTTAGTCACATTTTTAGCTGACAAGTTCTTAATACAGAATAGATTTGCATGACTCACATCCAATGCTAGTTGAGGAAGAAGAATGAAGAATTTTCATTTTCTGATTCTGTACATGGAATAGAAACATGAGTAAATCTTGTGGTGAAACAAGATGTATTGGTACAATATGGGTGTTGATATGGTATAGATGGCACACTTTAGTAACAGGGCTTAACATAATAACTTTATAAGTTTCCAAAAATTGAAGATACAGATCAAGAAATTGAATTTCAACTATTTGTGGAAACATATCAATTAGTAGAACCGTCGATAAAAGAAAGAGATGTTGTATATGAATCACTTACATATTCTTCTGAATTATATGCATCCGCGGGATTAATTTGGAAAACTAGTAGGAATATGCAAGAACAAACAATTTTTATTGGAAAAATTCCTCTAATGAATTATCTGGGAACTTTTATAATAAACGGAATATACAGAATTGTGATCAATCAAATATTGCAAAGTCCCGGTATATATTACAGGTTAGAATTGGATCATAACGGAATTTCGGTCTATACTGGCACCATAATATCAGATTGGGGGGGGGGGGGGGGGGCATGGTTTTAAATAACGGCCGTTACGCAACGTAACGGCCGTTATTTAACGGTTTTTAGGGGTTCCGTGACCGTTATTTCCGTTATATAACCGCTATATTAATTTCGTAGGTACAACGGCCGTTATGGCCGTTACGTAACGGTCGCAGCAAAAAAAATTATAAGTTAAAAAAAAAAATCTCACATTCTCACTTAAATCATAATTTAAATTTTTTATTAGTAGTTTTCAAATTTCAATTACATATAGTATATTTAATTTTGACAATTCAAACACTCTACGGGCGGAACATGAAAAAAAAATTAAATAACTCATTCCACCACTTAAAGTGGCGGAATGAGTTTTAAATTTTAGAAAACAAATATTTTTTTCTTAAAGGGCATGCAAAAGTTACTATTTTACTTAAAGGGCATGCATAAGTTACTATTTT
>CATIWO010398430.1:0-17159 GCA_949673435.1 Macaranga tanarius
CCTCCAAATGCATTCAAATATAGCCCATGAGATGAACCATATATATTGTTAAATATAGGATATGAGATGAACCATATATATTGATAAAGATGGGCCATGAGATGGACCATATATATTGATAAAGATGGACTATGAGATGGACTATATATATTCATCAAGATGGACTTCAAATGGACTTAGGATGGGGCTTTATTTAAAGAGTTTAAATAAGCCCATAAGTTGTATTGTTTGGTATGGAGTGGGCTTTCTCTAACTGTAGAGAAGCCCATATGCCCATAGCCTTAGCCCAACTCATTAAGGGTTAATGAAGTCAACAGCTAAGGTTATGCATGTAACCAAACACAACCCACTCACTTGTAAAACAAAGCCATGCACATAGATTTAGTGTGAGACACTCAATATAATAAATGCATATAGCTTGAGTGTGAGACATTCAAGCTCTAGCAATGCATGTCACTTCAGTGTAAGACACTCAAGTTATTATTATTATTATAATATTGGCTTTGTTTAAGTTAGTGGAGAGTGTAGAGACAACTAAGCCAACTAATACTAATGCATATTTGAGAGCAAATTTAATATTCTAACAAAAGAGAAAAAAAGGCTACAGAGTGTCTTCTTCTTCCTTCTTCTTCTTCTTCTAGTGTAAAGAATATCAATATACATAAATGTTGTGTGCTTTCTAGTTAAATCCATTAGCGGACAAGAGTTGTACAAAGCCAATATTATATAAGAGTTGTACAAGTTCAAAATCCATCATCCATTGGAGGTTGCATCTTTGTTCCATACATTCACACTTGGAGTGGCTCTAACAAGCTCTTGGGTCAAATCAAAAAGAGAGGCTTGTGGGCAGAGCATCATCAACCTGAAAGATCTTCCTTATGCAACTTGTGTGTTTTAAGCTAGAGGCTTCATATTTGGGGAGCTTGGAGCTTGTAGATCAACATCAACCAAAACTTGTCAAGCATGCTACCAACTTGGAGTTTTGTAAGTGTTACCAAACTCTTAGTTGCTAGTTCTTGTCTTGTGAATGCATGACTTAGTTTTTTGTTGTTGATATGTTGTCCTTGATGCATGTTTAGCTATGTAATAGTACATGTGATATGATATATGGGCATGGATAGATTCATGTGTTCATATAAGAGTTGCATGTATTGATGCAAGAGTTGCATGCAATCAAAAATTTTAAAATTCCATATGTTTTTGGTTGCTTATGAATCTCATCCCTTTAATAATTTATAAGATTTTTTTGTTTAATTATTAAAGCTAATCTTTATTTTTTAATAAAATAAATGAGCCTAAATTGAATTTTCTTTTTCCTAATTTGGGTTGGAGTTCATATTAATTTTTTTTGTAATTTAAATTCCATCTAAAAAAGAGAATTCTTGATTCTTAAATTTCTTCCTTGAATTCTCAAATACTTCACTCTTAAGAATAAGATGGATGATAAGATGGAAAAAGTTGTTGTTGAAAGTTGTTCAAGGCTAACACTAAAGATAATGAGAAAAATCCTCAAGGTGAAGATGCACTTTATTTGTATTTGTGTTGCTGATAGAGTTGGTGGTTTGTCCAAACAAGATTTTTGATTTGGTGAATTTACCAGAGAACTCATGGTGAATTCCATTATTGCTCTGAATGAAGAACTTGAAGGTAGAGATGTTGATCTGAAAAGGGTACTTGAAGAAGCATTTAGAAACACTAAAGAGAAATGAGCATCCACTGCTTGCATTATTTCACTCAATAGGAATCGATTGCATTATAAAAATGTTGGAGATAGTGGATTTATTGTATTCAGGAGAAAATAAGTTGTAGATCAGTCACAGGCGAAGTAGCATTGTTTTAACAAGTTTTATATGTTAGAGAACGATTGCAAAGTGATAATGTAAGTTCAACTATTGAGGGTGAAGTTAGTGTAAAGAGTGGAGATATTATAGTTACTGCTAAATAATATTTTTCCATCTAAGAGTGGCTCACCAAACTATAAAATTGAGCACTTTCATGCCATGCAGGACTTATAAGCACATTGCAAATAGTTTTTTAGAGCAAAGATTATAGAATACAAAGGCAAAAAAACACAACCAAAAACACCATGATCTTCAATTTTTTGAAGGTGGCAACTTTCTTTCAATATAATTGGATAGTAACAAGTTTAAAACCAAAGTACTATCAATTTTCAATGTTTTCCACTACTATTCATCCATTCAATAAACCACCCAAAAAACAAACAATTCACAAAAAGGGTAAACATAATTTTCAAGAAAGATTTATAAAGACAACTGAATGTCGATTCATTTTAAAGATTCGAACTTTATGAGCAAAAAGAACAGGGAAAACTTAGCAAAAATTGTAGAAAAAATGAAAAGAAATTAGGGTTTTGGTGTAAAAAACTAACCATTGAATTTGAGCTGATGAGATATAGATATCGATAGCACAATAGAGAAAAATCTTGAGTTATTAAAAAACAAAGTGTTGAATGTAGCATCCTTCTGCAGTTTTAAGCTATAACGCGGAGAAGAAGGTTCCAATTAGGCCTCAAGAGGCTCACATTTTAACTGTCATTGGGCCCATTGTCATAAAGTACAAATATCTTTTTTTTTAATTATTTTATTTTAGTTTTACAATTGACAGCATAATTTATTAGAATTTTTTTTGTTTAATTATCAAAGCTAATCTTTATTTGTTAATAAAATAAATGAGCCAAAATCAGATTTTCTTTTTCCTAATTTGGGTTGGAGTTCAGATTGATTTTTGTTGTAATTCAAATTCCATCTAAAAAAGGGAATTCTTGATTCTTATATTTCTTCCTTGAATTGTCAAATACTTCACTCTTAAGAATAAGATGGGTGATAAAATGGAGAAAGTTATTGTTAAAGGTTGTTTAAAGCTGACACTAAAGATAATGAGAAAAATCCTCAAGCTGAAAATGCACACTTTATTTGTATTGGTGTTGCTAATAGTGTTGGTGGTTTGTCTGGACCAACTTTTTAATCATGTTAAATTTGCTAGAGAACTCATGGTGAATTCTATTATTGCTCTGAATCAAGAACTTCAAGGTGGAGATGTTGTTCCGAAAAGTGTACTTGAAGAAGCATTCAAACACACCAAAGCAAAATAAGCATCCACTGTTTGCATTATTTCATGCAATGGGAATCGATTGCGTTATGCAAATGTTGCAAATAGTGGATTTATTGTATTCAGGAGCAAATAAGTTGTAGATCAGTCACAGGTGAAGCAACATTGTTTTAACAAGCCTTATATGTTAGGGAACGATTGTAAAGTGATAATGTAAGTTCAACTATTGAGGGTGAAGTTAGTGTAAAGAGTGGAGATATTATAGTTATTGCTAAATAATATTTTTCCATCTAAGAATAGCTCACTAAACTACAAAACTGAGCACTTTCATGCCATGCAGGACTTACAAGCACATTGTAAATAGTTTTTTAGAGAAAAAATTATAGAATATAAATGCAAGAAAAACACAACCAAAAACACCATGATCTTCTCTTTTCTGAAGGTGACAACTTTCTTTCAATAGAATTGGATAGTAATAAGTTTAAAACCAAAGTACTATTAATTTTTAATGTTTTTCACTACTATTCATCCATTCAATAAACCACCCAAAAAATAAACAATTCACAAAAAGGTTAAACACAGTTTTCAAGAAAGATTTATAAATACAACTGAGTGCCAATTCATCTTAAAGATTCAAACATTATGACCAAAAAGAAAAGGGAAAAATTAGAAAATTTGTAGAAAAAATGAAAAGAAATTAGGGTATTGGTGTAAAAAACTAACCATCGAATTTAAGCTAATGAGATATAGAAATCGATCGCACAATGGAAAAAAATCTTGAATTATATAAAAAAAAGTGTTGAATGTAGCGTCGTTCTATGGTTTTAAGCTGTAACGCGGAGAAAAAGGATCCAATTGGGCCTTACTAGGCTCACATTTTAACTACCATTGGGCCCATTGTTACAAAATACAAATATCTTTTTTTTAATTAGTTTATTTTAATTTTACAATAGGCAGCATAATTATTAGTATAGCCATGCCCTAGGGCCATTATTGTATATAGACATTGTAAGGGAAGAAAGATTTTGCTAAAGATTTATCAACTTTTGTAAGAAGTCCTTTTTCCTTTGACTTTATAGTTTCTTTTATATCACAGATTTGATAAACTTAATTTACAGAGTTAAAGAGTTTATTATTATGTTTTAATGAATTGTAAGAGAAAGCTGTGAAATTTTAATTTAGAATTTAAAGTAGCTTATAATTCCGCCAATGTCAGTATTGAATCTAAGCTTTCTGAAAATGCTGAGGACACAATTCATGATTCAAAGTCTAAAAGTGCTGAGAACATAATTAATCCTTTGCAAAACAATGGTCATAAGTTTTTGTTTTGTTTTAGTTCTTTTTCGCTCTTGTAATTTTAATCTTGTCTCTAATTTGCAACTTTCTGAGTCTCAGGAACTATCTTTGAATTAAAAGAAAAATATAAGCATATCCAACAGGAAACAACATTAACCAGGTCAGATGAACAGGTACGTATAAACATACAAATTTTCTATAGTTGTCTTAAAGGTGCATGTTTGTATTATTTCATTTTTTGTATACTTGCATCCTTTGCTTATGGTTTCACATTCACATGGTCATTATGAAATTAATAAGTGCTAGCATCACTTATAATTAAAGGCATAACTTATCATTTGCATAAACTGGTATGATCTTTTGAATTATTTATGTGATTATGTATGCAAAAGTTGTTTTATCCAATTGGTGTGAAGTTTAATGTTTACATGCACAGTAATCTATCCAACATGCATAAGGACAAATAGAATCTTAATTCTTAAGTGGTGTATATCTTGATTCTACGAGGCCCATTGCCAACTCTCTATGCTTTCTTAAAGATATGAACCAAGAAAATTCATTTTGCTTTGCACCAGTAGTTGTCAGGGTCGTCTAATGCAATTGTAGATTCTTACTGATTTTAGTACATTTAATGGTGTATGGACTGATACTTTTTATCCATTGTGCTTTAACTAACTGACATCGTAGCCTATCAAAGATGTGTGCATTTGTAAATGTAACCAGAAATATGAAGGGAAGGGCTAAAAGTGCTGATTGCAACATAGTTGCATTTGTCATATGATGTGACCAAATTAAAATATAATACTAAAGACTTTAAAGAACAAGATTTTTTTTTCTTCTTTCATTATGCATGTGGTTTAGGTTTTTGGAACACACTATTATTCTTATTAAATATTGAAATGATTAGATTTATTGTACATAGTATTTGCTTTATATGGCTGCAGTGGCAATCCAATCAGGCAATAGTTCAACGTGATAAGCAAGTAAAAATTCCATCTTTGAGAGCCAAAGATGAGAAGGTAAAGGAGATGAAAGATCAGCTGATTAGAGCTAGAGCATACTTGAGTTTTGCACCACCTGGCAGTAATTCTCACTTGGTAAAAGAGTTGAGATTGCGAATCAAAGAATTAGAACGGACTATGGGTGAAGCTAGAATTACTAGTTGCTTATCAATATCATATAGCATTACGTTTTTTTTTTTTTTTGCATTATTGAGTGACTATTCCTAGTTGTTGAGAAGGCATGGTGGATGTAGCAATAGGATCTAGCAACAAAATCTGAATATGTATATCATCAAGTTTCACTATCTTTTATTCTATTTGAATGAAAATTGTATGTATTTATGTTTTTTAATATGATTATTTCATTTGTGTTTAAATTATAATGAATGTTTATATAATTTTCAACAGGTGTAATTATATAAACAATTTAATAATTAGAGGTGAATAAAGAAAAAAATTTTAAAAAACTATTAAAATTAGCGACAGAATAAGAAATTCATCGCTAATATAATGCCAGAAATTAGCGACGGAAATGGAATTAGCGACGGAAAAATCCATCGGTAAATAATAAAATCTATCGGTAAAAGCTGATTAATATATTAGACGACTAGACTAATTTATCGACGAGAAATTTAAATTAGTGATAGAATTTTTGTCGCTAATAATTAACGATAGATTTTAATTCCATTGCTAATTTACTGACGGAATATTAAAATCCGTCGGAAATTATTAGCGACTCGTGTTTTACCGACGGATACTAATCCGTTATTAGCGACAAATTTTATTCATTTAGCCACAGAAATTTCCGTCGCTAATTCGCTAAATTCTAGTAGTGGACCATGATAAACCTGATTTTGTCTACAAGCTAACAAAGCCTTGTATGATCTCAAACAAGCTCCAAGAGCCTAGTACGAGAGGTTAAGCAAGTTTCTGTTAGAAAAAGGGTTTTCAAGAGGAAAGGTGGACAAAACACTCTTTACCAAAAATCAGTTTGACAATATTCTGATGGTTCAAGTTTATGTGGATGACATTATTTTTGGAGCTACAGAAGGAAGCATGTGCAAACAATTTGCTGAGATGATGATATGCGAGTTCGAGATGAGTATAATAGGCGAGCTAAACTTCTTCTTAGGCTTGCAAATCAAACAATGTAAGGATGGCATTTTCATAAATCAGTCCAATCATAAATCAGTCCAAGTATGTTAGGGAGCTACTAAAGAAATTCAAAATGTCTGAAACTAAAATCATCAAAACCCCCATAAGTGCAATCACCAAGTTGGAGAGGGATGAGAAAGGTAAAAATGTTGATAACAAGATGTACCGAGGTATGATTGGCTCTTTACTCTATCTCACAGCAAGTACGCTTGATATTCATTTTAGTGTGTGCTTGTGTGCAAGATTTTAAGCTAATCCTAAAGAGTCACATTTGATAGCCGTTAAAAGGATCATGAGGTATCTTATGGGAACTCAAGACCTAGGTCTTTGGTGCTCTAAAGACACTTCATTTGATCTTGCGGGATATAGTGATGTTGACCTTGCAGGAAGTAGAGTTGATCAAAAGAGCACATCAGGCATATGCCAATTTTTGGGGAATGCTCTAGTTTGATGGTTTAGCAAAAAGAAAACCTTAGTTGCTCTATCCACTGCTGAAGCTGAATACATAGCGGCTGGAAGCTGTGTAACTCAAATTTTATGGATCAAGCAAGAGCTAGAAGATTATAGCTTGAGGTACACTCACATCTCTATCTTGTGTGATAACACTAGTGCCATAAACTTGTCCAAAAATCCTATTTTGCACTCAAGGATGAAACATATAGAGATTAGGCATCACTTCATAAGAGACGATGTTTAAAATGGTGACATCAAACTAATTTTTATTTCTTCTAAAAATCAGTTTGCTGATATCTTTACAAAGCCTCTAAGTGAAGATCAGTTTTGCAAAATTAGAAGAGAGTTGGGATCTGATGAATCTTGAGTCTTAGAGTTTCATGTTAATTTTCCACTAACTGTAGTTTTACTTATGCTTGCTTAGTCATTTTGCACTACATCTTTTATTAGTTATGTTAATAGCTTTTTCGTTTACATGTGCATGCATACTTGCATTTTTACTTTATTTTATTTTTGTCATCATGCACTTCCCATGCATATTCATACAAAATCTCATTTTTCATCCTTTATATTACTTTAGTTCACTTTTTTTTTTATTTCACTCTTATTTTTATTTTATTTTATTTTATTATTTTATTATTTTTGAAGCCTTCCTAGAAAAATGTAGGAAATCTCTTGGATTGGATGAATGTTTTATAGAAATTAAATATTTTAATGCATAAGTGTTATTTAAGCAATTTGTATTGGACTATGTGTGCCATGATTATTACTTGCTAGAATAAATTTGCTTCCATTGTTTCTCGGGTCAAGCAAGTATTTAAAATTCAAAGTATCATTTATTGTCATGTTAACCTTTTTCTTGGTAACCACCACATACATGATTGTTGCTTGCTACGTTTATTATTATTGTTATTGTTTTGCTTTTGTTGCCATGGATTATTGGGTCAAGCAAAACTTTTAAAATTCAAAAGGTGCCTCTAATAATCATATCTCTTCTTTTCACCTTGGTAACCATAAGTCTCTATAACTACCCATTGGATAAAGACTAATATTGACACATATAGTAAATGAAAGGACCTTATAGGCATACATGAGATGACAAGAATTAACTTTTAGTTCTTTTAGTTAACTTGTACACTTTAACTTCTTTGAGTTTCTATTCTGGGGCCTATATCTACGGGTATTTATGCAAGACAATCTTTTTTTATTTTTTCTTCTTATTGACAAACGTGCCCTTCTTGGTAACCACTCACTCCTTTCTTTTATTATTTTTTTTGGACATATCCTCTCTTGGTAACCGTTCACTTCTCTCTTAACCACTCATCCAACTCTTTTTTTTTCACTTTAATTCATCTTCTTCCCTAAAATCCTAAAATAGCTTCTACCTCTCTTCTGTAAACTGAAACCATCTTTCACTTACTAGCAGCCAAAATTAAAAAAATGGGCAAATGGTCGGCTTCCTCATCGTCAAGCAATCTCAATCACAAAAAGAATAAGCCAAAGACATAATCAGAAGAGGGATTGAAAAAGGAAACATCAACTGAGTTAAAATGCAAGGAAGATAAGGGAAAAATTATAAAAGCCAAGGGAATAGAACTCAAGCTTTCTTCAAACAAGATCATTCCACCGAAGACAATTGATTGGGACTATTTTAAGGGCAAAGATTTTCTGTTTAGAGAATGGTTTAAAAAGAAAAAATGGGCCTATTTTATCAAATTGAAATCTATTATCTATGAAAACTTGGTCCGATAATTATATGGGTTGGTTCAAGTGGTTGATAAAGAGAAAATCGAAGTGATTCTCAAAGGAAGAGTCTACACTATTTCCCATAATGATCTTGCAAAGGCCTACAAAATTCCTAACAAAGGTGCAAATATATCAAAGAAGGCCAACCTCAAGAAAGTTGATGGGTTTGTTGAAAAGAAGTTCAAAAGATAAATTACTGAGAATACAAAAGTCCGAGAATGTAAGTTCTACCACCTTACCTACTAGCTTGTGAATTGGCTACAAATTCCTCACCCACTTATTGGCACCAAAACTAGGGAGTTTTAATTATGTAAGTAGCATCGAACTATATCTTTTATGGCACCTTGTGAATGGCAAGCGGATTAACTTGTGCTATCTTATAATGACTTTTTGGCAAGTGTTACTAAGGTAAAGGGTTTGCCCTATACTATGATTCTCACTCCCTTGTTTGAGTATTTGCAAGTTATGTTGGATGATGAGGTATATACCACCATTGGTGATTTGGACATGATTTCCAAAAGCTTTGTGTTGAAAACTAATAACATGCAAATAGAGAAAAAGAAAGAAGTTGAAAATAGTAAGGGAGAAATTAGTACTAAAAAATCTACAAGTGTCAAAAGCTCCACCTAACTGAAAAGTGATTCAAAATCAAGTGCTTCATCACATAAAAATGAAACCAGCTCTACCAAAAAATAAGCCTCAGAAAACTCTTCCTTAAAAAATAAACTCCTGAACTTGAACCTTACACTAAGATTAGTTTCACTATAAAAATTAGTTTCTCCAACCAAACATGCTTCACCATAAAAATCAGCTTCTGTGCCTAAACCTGCTTCACTATAAAAATTAGCTTCTGTGCCCCGACTTGAAACCAGTGGTACCCCTGATCCTTTTCTATATTTGGCTCAAGCTGTTGAATATGAGTCTTTGGAAGTTTCTAAGGCAAAGTTGATTAATACTATGACCCGTTCACTTGACGACTTCATTCTCTCTTATAAGTTGGCCCTATCTGCATTCATAGCTAAAGTACAGCTTCCTAAGTCCTCTAGAGCATGCACTCGACCTGCCTGTTATGCTCCTACTCAGTATCCGATTTCATCTCATGCATCTGCTACTTCTGAGCCATATGCTATTGCCAAGCCAAGTGCCTCCACCAAGCCTAAAGGTCCTTCCTCCAAGACTCCTTATTCTTCAAGTACCTTACCCATGCTAGTTCTATCCTTCTTTCCAAGCCAGTCAAACCTGGAGATGTTGGCTCTAAGGATAAGCCTGAGGATGTTTAGGTCTCTTTAACTTCACAGAAATTTTAGTTAACTCTTGTTGTATTACTGTTTTGGCATTATAGACTTTTTAACTTTATTTTATTTGTTTATGTTGGTTTTACTCCTACCCCTTTTATACCTTTGCTATGATCCTTTTTGGTAATGACAAAAAGGGGGAGTGGTAGTTTGTGTTTATTGTTGAACTCTTATGATTGCTATGATTGTGAACTCTTGTGATGCATTAGTATTGTTTTGCTTCTATCTTGGATGTCTATTTTCTTACTATTGATTTCTTCTGATTGTCTTGTAATTCTTTCTCACTTGATCTTTTCTTGATAGCTAATGTGTTTAATGAGTAGAATCTCTTATGCTCTATTATGTAGGAAATATTATGGTCATATTAGTTGGACTATAAAATTAGCTTGTTAGACTTGTGCTAAAATTTTTAATTTCTCTTTAATGTTCTTACCAGTCCAAAAGCTATCTATAGAAATCTTGGAAGGCATTTCTTTTTTGTTAGACATACACTAAGGGGGAGCATTATTTTATTTTATGCATAAAGTAAGGGGGAGCATAATTTTCATTGCATATCATAGCTTTCATCAACATCACATTACTTGAATTTTATTTGTGAATTTTTATCAAGGTTTTATCATTATCAAAAAGGAGGAGATTGTTGACTAAAGGTTACAACCTCAATTTTGATAATAATATAATATTGATAAAAATTGTTTATCAAAATTGGGTACTAATTTGTCTCAAGTGATTTGTGAAATAAAAAGAGGCCATTGAGTTCAAAGCATGTGTTAATCAAGCCCAAGAGACCACAATCCATCAAGTTCAAGTCCATGAAGAGTGCTTAAGCCCAAGTAAAGAATTGGAGGGCAAATTGGTAATTAGAAAGTTATTGTGAGAATAGTTGAGTCAAGTGACTTTTCTTGGAAGCTCAAATATTTTATCTTTTTGTGTCTAATTTTCATAAAGCCATTTGAAAAATAAAAAGTGTTTTCTTGTCTTACCAAAAATGTTTTTATGTATATTTTAAATTGCTTGGTAAAAGATTTTGGTGAGAAAATTGATTTTTTGAGTGGACCAATGTTTATAACTTTTTATGTGTTAAGAAATAAATAAACTTTGCTTTTCCGAGTACCAAAGTTTCATTACACCAAAATAGCAAAAAGTTTACATGTGATTATTAGAAGTCTTCTGTGCACAACCTAATTTAGGAAGTTGACTCTGATTCATATCAGAGGTCTGATTTTATTACCTAAAACTAATCTGCATAGTTTTGAAGGCAAAAAGAATTTGTTGCTCATTACATGTTTAGCAAATCACATGTTTGAACAATGTCAAATTGCAGATCATGTCATCTAAAAATTAGGACAACCATCGAGGACATATAAATTCACCTTTTTCTCATTTGCTCATTCAAGGTGTGTATGTGTGGGAGAGCAAGAATTGACAGAGTTTTAATAGCTGCTGGAGTTCTTCTTCTTCTCTCAAAAATATAGTTATTGGAGCTGTATGTTCATGTTTTTAAAAATCATCTTTAAGCTTCCTCGATAGTCTTCTTCTCTCTACTTATCCATAGGTCTTTATATTTATTATCTTTGCTTGAGTAAGAGAGACAAATATGCATCTTCATCTTGTTCTTAAAACATATAATGTACCATTTATAGGGAAATGGGTGCATAGTTACTAGAGCTAGTCAAAACTAGGCTATAGAGTTGCTGGATCTAGGCAAAACTAGTATTGTATATAGTTTGCTGGAGCTATTTGGGAAAGACCAACTAGGATTAGTTACTGGAGCTAGAAAACTAGTGTAGGCAGCAGCTTAGGAAAGGGTAGTACTAAGGCTGTAAATGGTTTATCTCTTACCTTTGAAAAGAGATCACTTTAACTAGTAAAAAATCTCAAGGGTGAGTCTTTGGGGAGTGGATATAGGCATGTAAAGACGAACCATGATAAAATCTTATGTGTGTTGATTTCTCCTCTATCTCTTTACTTTCTCATGTGTTGTTATGATGCTTGCAAAAATGGATCAACTTATTTAACTTGCTTTTATTTTGTATTTAATTTAAGTTGATTCATAAGATTAGTACTCTTGAAATCAAAATTGTATTCACAAAGCTTTTAAATATGTGTTTTGCTTTCAGCTTTCAAATTTCAATTTTAGTCTATAAAATTAGTTTCAGTTTTCAAAATAGTTTGAAAAGCTCAATTCACCCCCCCCCCCCCCTTCCCCAGCCTAATGGACCTAACAATTTTAAAGATGGAAACTTTATGACCAAAAAGAAAAGGGAAAAATTAGCAAAAAATATAGAAAAAATAAAAAGAAATTAGGGTTTTGGTGTAAAAAAACTAACCATCAAATTTGAGCTAATGGGATATAAAAATCGATCGCACAATGGAGAAAAATCTTCAATTATATAAAAAAAGTGTTGAAGGTAGCATCCTTCTACAGTTTTAAGAAGTAACGCGGAGAAGAAGGATCCAATTAGGCCTCAAGAGGCTCACATTTTAACTGCCACTGGGCCCATTGCCATAAAATACAAATATCTTTTTTTAATTATTTTATTTTAGTTTTACAATTGGCAGCATAATTTAAAAGATTTTTTTTGTTTAATTATTAAAGCTAATCTTTATTTTTTAATAAAATAAATGAGCCAAAATCGGATTTTTTTCCTAATTTAAGTTGGAGTTCATATTGATTTTTATTGTAATTCAAATTCCATCTAAAAAAGGGAATTCTTGATTCTTAAATTTCTTCCTTGAATTCTCTCACTCTTAAAAATAAGATGGGTGATGAGATGGAGAAAGTTGTTATTGAAAGTTGTTCAAGGCTGGCACTAAAGATAATGCGAAAAATCCTCCAGGTGAAGATGCACATTTTATTTGTATTAGTATTGCTGATAGTATTAGTGGTTCATCCGAATAAGGTTTTTGATCCTGGTGAATTTGCCAAAGAACTCACGAAGATTCAATTGTTGCTCTGTATCAAGAACTTGAAGGTGGAGATGTTGATCTGAAAAGGGTACTTGAAGAAGCATTCAGAAACACCAAAGTGAAATGAGCATCCACTGCTTGCATTATTTCACTCAATGGGAATCGATTGCGTTATGTGAATGTTAGAGATAGTGGATTTATTGTATTAAAGAGCAAATATGTTGTAGATCAATCGCAGGTGAAGCAGCATTATTTTAACAAGACTTATATGTTAAGGAATGATTGCAAAATGATAATGTAACTTCAACTATTGAGGGTGAAGTTAGTGTAAAGAGTGGAGATATTATAGTTACTGCTAAATAATATTTTTCCATATAAGAATGGCTCCCCAAACTATAAAACTGAGCACTTTCATGCCATGCAGGACTTACAAGCACATTATAAATAGTTTTTTAGAGCAAATATTATAGAATACAAAGGCAAGAAAAACACAACCAAAAACACCATGATCTTCAATTTTTTAAAAGTGACAACTTTCTTTCAACAAAATTCCATAGTAACAAGTTTAAAACCAAAGTACTATCAATTTTTATTGTTTTCCACTGCTATTAATCCATACAATAAACCATCCAAAAAATAAACAATTTACAAATAGGGTAAACACAATTTTCAAGAAAGTTTTATAAATACAACTGAGTGCTAACTCATCTTAAAGATTCACACTTTATGACCAAAAAGAAAAGGGAAAAATTAGCAAAAATTATAGAAAAAATGAAAAAAAATTAGGGTTTTAGTGTAAAAAACTAACCATCGAATTTGAGCTGATGATATATAGAAATCAATCATACAATAGAGAAAAATTTTAAATTATAAAAAAAAGTGTTCAATGTAGCATCCTTTTACAGTTTTAAGCTGTAACGTGAAAAAGAATGATCTAATTGGGCCTCAAGAGGCTCACATTTTAACTGCCATCTGGGCCCATCATCACAAAATACAAATATCTTTTTTAAAAATTGTTTAATTTTAACTTTACAATTGCCAGCATAATTTATAAGAATTTTTTTTGTTTAAGTATTAAAGCTAATCTTTATTTTTTAATAAAATAAATGAGACAAAATCAAATTTTTTTTTCCTAATTTGAGTTGGAGTTCAGATTGATTTTTATTGTAAATCAAATTCCATCTAAAAAAGGAAATTCTTAATTCTTAAATTTCTTCCTTGAATTCTCAAATACTTCACTCTTAAGAATAAGATGGGTGATAAGATGGAGAAAGTTGTTGTTGAAGGTTGTTCAAAGCTGACACTAAAGATAATGAGAAAATTCCTTAAGGAAAAGATGCACACTTTATTTGTATTGGTGTTGTTGATAGTGTTGTTGGTTTGTCCGAACAAGGTTTTTGATCCTGGTGAATTTGCTAAAGAACTTATAATGAATTCTATTGTTACTCTGAATCAAGAACTTGAAGGTGGAGATGTTGATCCGAAAAGGGCACTTGAAGAAGCATTCAGAAATACCAAAACAAAATAAGCATCCACTGCTTGTATTATTTCACTCAATGGGAATCGATTACGTTATACGAATGTTTGTGATAGTGGATTTATTGTATTCAAGAGTAAATAAGTTAAGCAGCATTATTTTAACAAGCTTTATATATTAGGGAATGATTGCAAAGTGATAATGTAAGTTCAACTGTTGAGGGTGAAGTTAGTGTAAAGAGTGGAGATATTATAGTTACCACTAAATAATATTTTTCCATCTAAGAATGGCTCATCAAACTACAAAACTGAGCACTTTCATACCATGCAGGACATACAAGCACATTGCAAATTGTTTTTTAGAGCAAAGATTATAGAGTACAAAGGCATGAAAAACACAACCAAAAGCAACATGATATTCAATTTTTTAAAGGTGACAATGTTCTTTCAACAAAATTGGATAGTAACAAGTTTAAAATCAAAGTACTATCAATTTTCAATGTTTTCCACTGCTATTCATCCATTCAATAAACCACTCAAAAAGAAACAAATCACAAAAAAGGTAAACACAATTTTCAAGAAAGATTTATAAATACAACTGAGTGCCAATTCATCTTAAAGATTCAAACTTTATGACCAAAAAGAAAAGGGAAAAATTAGCAAAAATTGTAGAAAAAATAAAAAGAAATTAAGATTTTGGTGTAAAAAACTAACCATCAAATTTGAGCTGATGAGATATAGAAATTGATCACACAATAGAGCAAAATCTTAAATTATAAAAAAAAAAGTATTGAATATAGCATCCTTCTACAGTTTTAAGCTGTAACACGGAGAAGAATGATCCAATTGGGCCTCAAGAGGCTCATATTTTAACTGCCATTGGGCCCAATATCACAAAATATAAATTTTTTTTTAAAAAAATTATTTTATTTTAGTTTTACAATTGGCAGCATAAGTTATAAGAATTTTTTTTGTTTAATTATTAAAGCTAATCTTTATTTTTTTAATAAAATCAATGATTTTTTTCCTAATTTGGGTTGGAGTTCATATTGATTTTTATTGTAAATCAAATTCCATCTAAAAAAGGAAATTCTTGATTCTTAAATTTCTTCCTTAAATTCTCAAATACTTCACTTTTAAGAATAAGATGGGTGATAAGATGGAGAAAATTGTTGTTGAAAGTTGTTCAAGGCTGACACTAAAGATAATGAGAAAAATCCTCAAAGTGAAGATGCACACTTTATTTGTATTGATGTTGCTAATAGCATTGGTGGTTTGTCCGAACAAGGTTTTTCATCCTGGTGAATTTACCAGAGAACTCATAGTGAATTCTATTGTTGCTTTGAATCAAGAACTTGAAGGTGGATATGTTGATCTGAAAAGGGTACTTGAAGAAGCATTCAGAAGCACCGAAGCAAAATGAGCATCCACTGCTTACATTATTTCACTCAATGGGAATCGGTTGCATTATGCGAATGTTGGAGATAGTGGATTTATTGTATTCAGGAGCAAATAAGTTATAGATCAGTTGCAAGCGAAGCAATATTATTTTAATAAGCCATATATATTCGGGAACAATTGCAAAGTGATAATGTAAGTTCAACTGTTGAGGGCGAAGTTAGTGTAAAGAGTGGATATATTATAGTTATTGCTAAATAATATTTTTCCATCTCAGAATAGCTCACCAAACTACAAAACCGAGCACTTTCATGCCATGCAGGACTTATAAGCACATTGCAAATAGTTTTTTAGAGCAAAGATTATAGAGTACAAAGGCAAGAAAAAGACAACCAAAAACACCATGATATTCAACTTTTTAAAAGTGACAACTTTCTTTCAACAAAATTGGATAGTAACAAGTTTAAAACCAAAGTACTATCAATTTTTAATGTTTTCCACTTCTATTCATCCATTCAATAAATCACTCAAAAAAGAAATAATTCACAAAAAGGGTAAACATAATTTTCAAGAAAGATTTATAAATACAACTGAGTGTCAATTCATCTTAAAGATTCAAACTTTAGGACCAAAAAGAAAAGGGAAAAATTAGCAAAAATTGTTGAAAAAATGAAAAGAAATTAGGATTTCAGTGTAAAAAACTAACTATCGAATTTAAGTTGATGAGATATAGAAATTGATCGCACAATGGAGAAAAATATTGAATTATAAAAAAAAAGTGTAGAATGTAGCGTCCTTCTACAGTTTTAAGTTGTAATGCGGAGAAGAGTGATCGAATTAGGCCTCAAGAGGCTCACATTTCAACTGGCATTAGGCCTATTATCAAAAAATACAAATATCTTTTTTTTAATTATTTCATTTTAGTTTTATAATTGCCAGCATAATTTATAAGAATTTTTTATTTAATTATTAAAGCTAATCTTTATTTTTTAATAAAATAAATAAGCCAAAATCGGAATTTTTTTTCCTAATTTTGGTTGGAGTTCAGATTGATTTTTATTGTAATTCAAATACCATCTAAAAAATGGATTTCTTCATTCTTAAATTTCTTCCTTGAATTATCAAATATTTCACTCTTAAGAATAAGATGGATGATAATGAAGGGAATCAAGCTATGCAACATACTAAAGCGGAAGTATATGCCAAAATGGTGAAAAATAAAAATTTCACTTGCATAGTTCTTCATCAAATGAAGAATTCCTTGCCCAAGATCCAATTTGTAATTAACACATAGCTAAAAATAAACATAACAAGCAAACAAACACAACCACTTCGAAGAACAAGTGCAAGAACAACTCAC
>CATIWO010398445.1:0-13940 GCA_949673435.1 Macaranga tanarius
AAAAAAAAAAAAAAAGTTACAGAGATATGGCAGTGGAAGTTGACGAAAAGGACCTGAAGGCCGCCGGTGCTGAGCTATTAAGCGACGGCCGTCTCGGAGTGCGTATAAATGGCTGGGAAATCGTTTCTCGGAAGGGCTCAATTCTCACCTCCTCTGCTTTTCAACAGTACTCTCTACTCTTTGTTCTTAATATGGATTTTCATTTGATTTTTAGTAACAAATTAGGGTTTTAATTTGGTTATTTTGTCTCAAATGTTGTAAAATTGCTGCTTAATTTGAAGTTTTTGATGCAAATTCAACTCTAAATTCTTCATTATTTGAAAAAAATTCTTGTTTTATGATTTTGTATTCAATTATTTGTAGCAACTTTGGGGAATTTGATTGTTTAGGTGAGGATTTGGGGATTGATGGATTGATGTAATTTGTAGGTGGGAGCAAAAGCTTGATACTTTTCATTTGCCCGAGATGGTTTTTGGGGATAGTTCTTTGGTTCTTAAACATGTGAATACTGGGATTAAAATTCATTTTAATGCTTTTGATGCACTTATTGGGTGGAAGCAAGAAGCTTTGCCACCTGTTGAAGTTCCTGCAGCAGCCAAATGGAAATTCAGAAGGTAATTGTTATTATTTTTCCATTTTCTTGCTTGATTCTGTTCCAACTTTAGTGAATTGCAATTTAATGTTTGTTCTTTGTAGGGTATGCACAGCTTTGTTAATTTTGATGTTTAAATCTTGCAATTTGACCTTCAAAAGTTTAGGGATTTAAGTTTGAAGCTCTTAATAGGGTTATGTTAAGTATTTGCAAAGTTGGCAACATATTTTACTATTGGATTTAAGCTCTTGGCTACAAGTCCTGACAGGCTATAGATAGATCATCCTGAAACTTGCATTAGTCAATGGTTTTGAGCTCCTACTATTCGCATTGCTTTGCAATGGGAAGATACTGAATACATTCACATTTCAAAGGTTGGAATTTAGTAGCTTGTTGTTGAAATGGGAAAATTTTATATGCGATACTAATTTCCTTGTAAAAAGTTATACGTGAATGTGAATAGGTGATGCAGCATTGACATTAGAGTTTGTTCTCAACAAACAGTCTCAGCCTTATGGAAAGTTAATACCTTCTTTCCTAAATTCCATGTATAACAAGGGAGTTGTCTTTTGACGTCTCCTTTTTTAAAATGATGTCCTTAAATTCAATGAATTTCCTGTCACTTGCTAGCGTTCAAATGGTTAGCACATCCGTGGGAAGGTAAACAAATGGGTTCAGATTGGAAACCTCTATGATGTGAAAGGCTTCACATAGATTATCCAGTTGTACAATTCTCATATGCAACTTGACCCTCTGCAATTCTTCATTTGTTTCCTTTTCTTTTTCTCCCTCCTTCCTTTTGCAGTTGAAGTGTTTAAATTGATTTAGCAGAATGTACCATCTGAAAGAGATTGTTATTGCCTCACATACCACCTACTGTGAATTTGCAGCAAACCATCCCAGCAGGTGATACTAGATTATGATTATACATTCACGACACCATATTGTGGAAGTGAAACAATTGAGGCAGATACAGAAAAGGTTCGTTATGATCTTTGTATATCGCTCAATAAACTTTCTTCCTGAGTATGCAATCACCATAAATCAACAGATTAAGTGGACTCTCCAAGTAGTAAATGCTCATTGCCTTGAGGCCATTTTCTGAGGATGTTTTTCAGTGGGGACTTGTTATTATCTTCATTTTTTTTTGAAATTTTAAATCATTATATTTATTCTTCAATTTGACTTCTAGAATTCTCTAGTTCTGCTTTTCTGCTCTTTGTTTAAGGTGCATTCCATTTCTTTGGTATATCTGTCGTCTGTCTGTCTATCTTTCTTTTTGTTTCTCTTGCATCCCTTATTCTTTGTTAGTCTATTTTAATCCGATATAATTGTTCCAGATTATAGCTTCTATTTAGGCTGTCTTGGTAGTACATACTTGAATTTTCAAGATTATATTCTTTAACATGAGATTCCCTTCTTCCAGTGTGCCTTTTTTTACTGGTTCCTTGCCAGTACAATTAAACTCTTCTTGAACATAAACGCGGTTCAAAATAGCATTTTGAATCTGGTGTTCTTTATTGTCTTCATCAACTTATTTTATTCCAGACAATGATTCTACCATCTTTGGTCTTGTGATCAGAATGAAAGCGGGGAAATCTTGGAGGCAAGCTCAGGCCTCCGTTGGGAGGACTGTGAGGACCAAATAGATGCAGCTTCTCTGGCAGAAAAAGAGCCTATTCTTTTCTATGATGAGGTATTCAACTCAAGACAAAGTGCTACACCCCAAAGCTCCATGTTTTATACCTTCTTTTTGATCTATATGTTCCTACCATGATGAAAGTAATCTAACACTACAGGTAGTCTTGTATGAAGATGAGCTTGCTGATAATGGAGTGTCGCTGTTAACTGTGAAAGTGGTAAATACAATGGTTTTGATGAGACATTTTCTGGAAAGGAATTTTAGCATATCTGTTTATTAAGGACGTTATGTTTTGATTTGCAGAGAGTCATGCCAAGTTGTTGGTTTCTTCTTTTGCGATTTTGGGTGAGTTATTTGATCTGCTTTCCTGAATTTGTTCTACATCCATTCAAAATAAAAGAAATGCTTGTTCAAGATTCCTATTCTCTCTCTGTATCTCTCAACATATGCGTGCTTGCATATATGTATAATTGAGCTATCTGATTAAGTAATATCATTGTCCATCAGAAAAGAAACACAACTGTTTTCCGCTTCAAAATGAATATTGTCAATGGGTTATGCGGGAATACCTTTTTTTTTTCAATTTTTTCTTTCCTTATTTTAATTCTGTTTTTCATTTTTTTTTTATTACAGCTTAGAGTTGATGGAGTCTTGATGAGATTAAGGGACACTCGTGTCCAGTGCATTTTTGGTGGAGGTGGTTCTAACCCTGTCATTCTTCGGGAAAGCTGCTGGAGAGAAGCCACTTTTCAATCTATCTCTGCTGTAAAAGCTCTCTCTCTCTCTCTCTCTCTCTCCCCCTTTTCCCAGATCGTGCTGAATTCAGTTCACATTCATGCACACATCTAGCTCATGCATGCAAGTTTGTGTAGGTTAGAGTTGTCGTATGTTTTTTCCTATTTCTTCCTTGTCTGCAGAATATTCCTTGTGTTCCTTTTATTGCTTTTAGGAGTCACAATTTTTTTTGTGCTGTCAGGTAACCATTACCTAGAAGGTTGTACAGAGTTTGTAAAAGTATGAGAAGGAAAAAAAAAAGATAGGAACATATTTTCTAGGATGATAACGTTATCATGTGTCTAAAAGAGAAACTTTACGTCACGTGTCTAAAAGAGAAACTTTACGTGTACGCATGCTGCTGTTTAAAGCAAAAGCTTACATGTGCCAGTCATTCTACGCATCTTTACCTTGTTTGAGTTGTGGAATATAGTGTTTCTATAGTAATGCGTAGGATTCTGATATATTTCTAATTCTTATTCATATTGAATCCACTCAACCCTGAATTAGCTTGTGATTCTATATATGCTAAGACTACAGAGGCATTGGCAAAGTCTCTGAAACTTCTGACAACCATTTTTGGTATAGATCTATTAGTATTTTTCATTTGCGTGGGCTTTCAAGGGATGGGCTAGTTGTGTTTTTCCATTGGCGACCTGAAAGATGTTACCTGTGGCATTTGGAACCGTACTTAAATATCTATCTAGCTGTGACACTTTTGATTGCCGAATGTAATAACAAGTGTTTTCGTATTTTTCAGAAAGGTTGTCCTTCCGATTCTGCTGCATATAGTGATCCAAGCATCATCAGCCAGAGGCTTCCAGTCATCATGCATAAGAACCAAAAGCTTAAATTCCTTGATAATTTGTAAGGCTACTTGCATAAAGATATAGGTTCTTCTAGTTGTGGCCACAGAGGGCTCAACTTCTTTTGGGTGGATCATATTTGCACATGCTTTTTTGTTTAATGCTGATGCTAAATCAGTAAGCTATTTTGATGAATTTATTTGTAGAGAAATGAAAATGGCAAAAGGAGTCATTGTGTGCACAAAGATAAAGATCTTTATGTAAAATTTCCTGCTTCTGCATTTGTTTTTATTTGGTGATTCCCTTGATATTGGCAGAAATAGGAGGAAAAGAACATATAGGACTAAATACGGTCACTTAGAGAAACCAAGATGTATAATTACTATTGGGATAACATTTAAGGAAAAAGAAGTGTTGAATCAGAAATTGGAAAGCGTTGAGACTCAAAAGTATGTGAACAAGGCATAAGATCTATATACCTGTTATAACAAGGGAGAGTTTATTGTGATTGAACAACAGATGAGCTGCTATACATTAGGAATATATACATAAACTGATAAACATCTGCAAAGGTGCTCACATAGGCTCGCATGCTTGCTCTTCATATGACAGAATGAAAGGGGAAAAGACTACAGAGGAATGAAATGGTGTCTTACATGATAAACCAAAAATAGAAATTCATTAAGAAATGTAAGTTGGAGTAAAACTTTATACCTTATATTTAGGATTAAGAATAAATCCTTGCAAGTTGGTGACATATACGTAGGTCTGCTGGGATTTATTTCTCAATATGTAGCTGAAAAAGCAGGGGTAAGTTTTATGATGTCATTCTTCATGTTTCTTCTAGTTTTATGAGGGAGAACGACTGTTTTATGTGCCCTTCTATATTAGCTTCTGTATTTGATGGATTAACAAGTCGAAAGCTGCTCCAATTGAAGTAACATGAGAAAAAAATCTAAGCTAGAATTGTGAGATGGATCAGAGTCGAAGGTCTAAATCAAGCTTGAGTGATTCTGATGGTGGCTCTGGTGGTTGTGCATCCAAGCGAAAGCTGCCTGGCCAAATCAAATCCATTGCGTCCTCAGGCATGAACGGCACACATGCCATTCCAAACCCTGCATTAGCTTCAGTAAATCTTGCTGCAACAGTAGTTCCAGTTCCTTCTCTACTTGGTTTTTGCACAAGTGCATGGGGTCTGACTCCAAGTGATCTGCCCATTGGAGTATTCATGGGAAACCCCATAATCGTCATCATTCTTTGCGAGTGGTATCTTCTGGCTGCACCTCTCTCCCTCTTGTGAGCATTCTGATGACCCCCAAGTGCCTGTGAACTATAGAACTTCCTCCTGCAAAAGTTACATGAGAAAACCTTGCTAGGAGTAGGTCTTGACAGTGGATCACAGTCTCCTGCCGTCGAGAGTGAATTATCTCCTACTGAGGACAATGAGTTCCTACCTAGGCTTAGAGTCAGCCACTCCCCCGGATTGCTTTCTTCAATTCCTTCATTGTTGTTGATTATTCTTAATTCATCTTGGTGTTTGTTGGGGGCTATTTCAATATCTTCATCTTCCTTGAAAATCATATCTTCTTTTTGTGTGCAGAGGGAAAGTTGAATGAATAGAAAAAGGTGCAATTGTTGTGAAAGACGCTAAGATCAAAGTGGAAGGGAGGAAATAAATGGAGAAACCACATTGGAGAGAAAGTTAGGATTGGATGTTTTTAAATTTATCTCGTTTCTATTCAGAGACCCCACTTGTGGATGCTTGGTGTTTCAGGAGACAATGCTTGCATCATCTTTACTGTAACCCTCGTCAAGCTTAGGATTCCCCACTTAACATCTTTCTCCTTAGCTTTTATCTCTTCAAATCAAACCAACTTTTACATTGGTCTCTTTTGGAGTAACTAAAGAAATTCAAGGTTGACAACTTGGGGTCAAAATCATAATCTTTCCTTAATCAAGAGTACCTGGCATGAGTGCTTCTTATTCCAAACTTCAAGTAATGCTTTCTGCTACTCTTTTCTGTCTTCAGTTTGTTAGCTCTAACTGACTTTCTTAGGTGATTTCTGAACACATATAGATGGATGTTCTTATGCAGATATACTTTTTGAGAAGTGTTAATATTACAGTATTTTCTTTTTGTTTAGGCCTATAGCTAAACTATGCATAGATAAGTAGGTAACCTACCTGTATAGGGCAACAGACGAGGTTCCTTAATCCATTACAGTACTTTAAAAGAGCAGATCCCCATAATTTTACCCCCAATGATTTATCAACTAGTAGCTACAAAAACTATGTCTATATAGATTAAGGGTAAGGCTCTTACTCGCATCAATTGATGCATGGTGCTTAACTAGCAAACAACAGCAGGAGACAAAAGTATTGTAAATTCTGTCATTTCAAGTAGGTATTAAACATCTAAAGGATTATAAAAGGGTGCATCTCCTATTCATAAGAGCGAGTGAATAACAAGCTTCACTGCTGAATGTAAAACATATTGAATTTGACTAGTGGTAGGGTCAGAATAGTGTTTAATGGTGGATGGTAGGGCCCCCAACTAGTTCGCAATAATAGTCATAAACAAGAGTTGAGATAGAGCAAAATCTTGCCCTTTGTTTTATATTATTTTCTTCACCAACAGGTGTGTCTATGTGGGTCTTTTCATGCTGGAACTTCATCTTCATGGCTTGCTTTTTTATAGTTTAGTGAGCAATGTGCATATGCATATAGAATTGCACTTAAAACCACAAACACTATTTGAAGTCTTCTAGCCATGATGGAGGACATATGAGGAGCTTATTTGTTCTTGTGTTGTTCAAGTTGATTTTTTAAGAAAGAGGCAAATGATTTCGACCACGTATGTACATCCTGAAAAAACACCTTGTAGAAAGCTCTGGAAAAGTGACATATTTTTTCTCCTTATGTATATGTGTGCGCACGTACGCGTGTGAAGCATGAGCAGAACTAGAATAGGTTAATTATAGAACGCAATGAAGTTTTTATCTGGTTAGTTCAAATGTGAACTAAAAAATGTTCACCCTTATGAATAGGTTAAGTTAAAAGACAATTGGGAACAATTTGCATAGTCAATTGATGAAGACAAATTTCTACTTAATCCTATGGTTTGATATAAACATATTTGCTTTTAGTCAACTTTCTATCATTCTCTGTTGGTGTTATCTGACTCCTAACCAACACACACACCTCTTTTGCCTTATCCATCCTTGTTTGTGCTAGTTCTGTTTGGAATTGCTGTTGTGTACTGAATATCTGTTTTAGAGAGAGATTTGATTCTTGATTAATGATTTTTAGCCACAATATCTAAAAAGGTCTTCTCTTTCCCACTAAGAGTTTCAATCTTCAGTTTATATAGTGATTATGGTAGTAGATTTGTTCCTAGATTTACTAGGTTGGCTTCATCTACCTGTCTTACTTATGAAACACACATAATAGGCATTTGAGTGGTTAAAGAGTTTGTGCCTACCTCAATAATTTGGTTTCATGTCCTGCCAAACATAGGCATTTTATGTAGTGGATTTGCAAACTCCCAGTTGGCCCCTTGGAAACCCAATTTTGCCCTTGCCTTAACGTTTATGCCTGTGTCTTAGGAACACTATGATTTGTATTTGTAATCATGGTTAAACTTGTGAAAGTTACAAGAAGCATATGTTTGTGATGCAACAGTTTATTGATTGAAAGTTGCTGAAGGAGACACTGAATAAAAGATGGTGTCAAAACTGTCACTGGATCACGACATAAAATGCTGCTAGTCAATGTACCACTGAAATGCTTTTAAAAACAGAATAGGAATCATGGTGCTGAGGCCAAGAAGGTGGGATAAGGAAGTGCATATGATAAAAGATGATGATGCAAAGTAGCCAAGTGGATCTCTCTCACTCTCTATGCATCACTTTCAGATGCATTAGCTTTTTGTGAACTTTGGTTTCAAGTTAGTTTCACTTGTAGTTGTAGAAGAAAAAAAGGTTACAAAAGGTAATAGAACCAAGAATATTAAGAGGAGGATTTGGTTGGCTACTTTTTTGAAATGTTATCCAATAATGTGCATTTTTAATATGCCAAAAAATAAATAAATAAAAGGAGGGTTGTGGAAAGGGGAGGTGGGATGAAGCTAGGAAGTACTTCCTTTTTCTCCTTAGACATCGATTTGATGTAACCTTTAACAAAGGAATAAAATAAAATCTCTTATCTACAGTTGAATTAATTTTATCCAATGGTTAAATTAATTCTTTCTTTAAAAAAGATATACATAAAAAGGTAAAGACATATGTCGCGCAATATCGGTTACAGTGCCATCATGCAGCATGACAATTATCAAATTAGTCATCTCAATTTTTCATGCCCCTATAAAGTCAGGAGCCAAAAAGTAATTTTTCAAAATTTTTTTTGTCCGGTAGCAATCACGTAATGTGTTATCCTTTATCATCCTACATAAAAATACGAAAAAATGATTATTATTAGACCATTACACATTTATGCTCACATGCATCCTCAATAATGATCATCCTATGATTTTTGAGTGTTATATTATAGTGTCTATCTGGTGGTGGGAGCAATTTTTGCAAAGTTTGAGAACAAGTTTCTTTTGTATTGGGATCTCGAAGAGCCATCGTTATTCTTGGGCAGGAGGGAGGCTCTCTATGGACCACTTTCTAACCACAAGTGCAAGAGATTACCTTTGTTGTTGTTGTTTTTAAATGATGGGATCAGTTCTCCACAACTGATGAAATTATCATCCAGAAATGGGGACGTTGAACGAGTTGCAAATGACCCCAAAATATGCTGTCTTTAATAAATATCAGCAACAATTACTTCGATTGGCCAATGGCCTGTGACCAAAATGGGTCCGGCTCCCTTTAGCAAGGAACTTGGAATATGAAAACAACTGTTCAGTTTAACACAATAGATTCGGAGCTCCCTCCAATTCTATGTAATGTCCATTGTTACATAATGAGTTAGGCTTCAGCTATTCATCATCTCATGTTTCATACAGAAGCTTCTCAAGAAAGTTCAAATACCCTATACAGGATATGCAAATGAGATGGCTTTGCACTATTGTTGCAGCAATAATAAAATCAATAAATAGTTACATGATAGTTTCAAATTGCTTTTTGCAACAATATGGATGCTTATCTCAAAAAAAAAAAAAAAAAAAGAAAAAGAAAAGGAAGTTTCAATATCAAGCCAAACAAAACAGCACACGAGGTTGTTGGAGCTTTCGCAGGTTACTATCCATGCGAAGACCCACCACTTAGCTCAAATATAGTTTAGGCACAATAAAGTCATTGGAGAACACATAAGACCCCATACATTAGAAGACCACTATTTGGTGTGAAGCACCCACCAACTCTCCTCCAGGTTGGAACATAGTTGCTCCAACAAGGAGTGGAGTCCATAGAATGGGACATGGAAGAACTGGACATAACAGCCCTCGTGCTCAAACCTTGTAACAGGACAAAAGTCAAGGAACAGACCCCCCCATGTGCACAACAAGAGTTCCTCCTGCGAATGTCAGAGGGGAAACAGAATTGACATGCATCATCTAGTGAGCCTCAGTGCAGCATTTAGGAAATCCTGTATAAATGAAAGATGTCAAAATGGTTTGGAGAGGGTGTGCACATCTTCTCCACCTAGGATTAAGAGCATCATAAGCACATTCCAATTAAATATGTTGATTATACAACAGCTTAGTGCCTGAGACATGCACATGTGCACATTCTTTCTAAATAAGTTCACTAGAAGAAGCGTAGCAGGCCTAGGACGGATGGTTTACCATCCAGTCACAGGGTTAAGGTATTGGTTGAGATTAAAGATTCAATCCCCCACTCTCCCCTTGATCTCCCTTAAAAGAGTCCTATCATAAAAGACTATGCTAAAATAAAAAAAGGTTCACTAGAAGAACAAGTACAATTATGAATGCATATTACAACCCTCTCATGCTTTTTATCTTCCTTATACCATGGTTCCTATTTTCGAGACCGAAAATCCCAGAAACACAAATAATGTAACATGTTTGCCATTTCAAGATTCCTACTGTCTGGCAACAACATTTTCACGAGACACTTGTCACTCATACATATAGAATAAAAAGAACAAGAAAAGCTTCCTTGTGACAAAAGAAGACGTATACTCACAAATAGATTATCAATAGGCATAGTCTTATAAATATTGGATAGACAATAAAAGGAAATAGGCCATATGAAAATAGCGCGAAACAGGTGCCTACAAGACCTTTCATTTGATGTCCTAAAGTAGAGAAATTTCAAGATAAATGTGAAATACAATAAAATCCTTTTTTATTAAGTAATTCCTACAGCAAAAACCTAAATCCCACAACTTAGATCCACCCTCTGACGTCCTTAAATTTTTTTGTTGCACTTTGTGCAAATCCAATGGTTTTCAAGTACCTGCAACAATGGAGCAAATACATCAGAATCAGTGGAGCTCAAGATCAGAAAGGCCAAGCAGCTTATAATCTCTATCCATCCTCCACAAGTCATAATCATTCTCAAATAAAACAATTTGGCAATTAAAAATAAAGCACAAGTGTATTTATATGCTGAATTAAGAACTTAAGGTGTCCGATGAAAGTACCAATACATGACCAAAAAATAAGCATCTTTTAAGCTTAACATTTCAATAAAGACAATTACAATTTAGGTGTAATAAGTAGGAAATTTGGAATTTAACCACTCTGTGTCAAGCAGCAGAATTAGAAAGGGACTGTAAAACCGCACCATAATCAGAACCTGGCAAAGGTGCTCCCAGTAAATAATTATAAACAATCTGAATAAATGATTTGCTTTATAACTCAATGCTTTCCTATGTGAACTCAGCGTCTAGAGACACAAGCAAAGGAAGCTCAATTAGAAGTGAACAGCAATCATAAAGTTTTATGGCATCCCTACTTAAGAAAAATAAACGAGGGAATTGGAGTCTCATGTTAGCCTCAATGATATGAATTTTTTGGGATAAGCCTCAATGATAAAATATTATGATATGCACAGTACGAGAAGCTCGGTAAGTTGAATATTCATTTTCATAAATTTTCACTAATTAGAGAAGTTTAATGTTCCATTGATAAAATTCTTTATGATGCCTGAACTATTATTTGACATGTTTGCCTGACCACATCTTGCCATGAATAATCATTGGCGAAACTACCTCTTATAATGGGATGATTAGAAGTAAGTAACTAAGAGAGAAGAGTTCATGAATTTCTTTTCAAATATATACAAGTGCAACCTAAGTCCCTTAAATTTCAAACAAATGATTCCAAGAACTACTAAAAGAGAAAGCAAAATATCAATATGATGAGGGTAGCCATAAAACACCAAGAAATAAACTACAGGGGCAAGAATGTAGCTTTCACACACATGTCAAAGTTCTTTAACTTTCAACATGACAAGTGAACTTGAAGGAAATACTGAAAAACAGACATACAAAATTATAGGCCCAGAAGCAAACCTCTGGATAAAGGGTGTAGCCTCTTAATCATCACTCATCCACAAACACTAACAAGAACCACATAACAGCACTGTTTGCTTGCACAGAATGAAAAGAAAATTTGTTCTTTAGACATATTTCTAACTGAGGTGACTTATGTCCGTGATTCGAGTTTTATATTTTTTTCAACAGCGGAAAAAGAGTGAGATTTTATTTTTTTTTTAAGAAGAAACAACATAGAAAAAAGAAACCTACAATTGTGGCAACAATTCTGCACCTTTAGCTGACTGAAAGTCCACGCGCATCACCCGTCTTTTCCATTCCCTATAAATCCCAATCCCAATTCCTCACATTAACAAAGCTTAATAAAAACTATCAAAAACCTAGCCACTTTGTTTGTCATTTGAACATCAGCCATTTATTTGACAATTTAGCTAAAAAAAGGCATCTTACATTTTCAATTGAAGTTATTCAGAAAAAAAAGTGTACGAATAACAACTCACAAAATTCTGTTTCCACATTTTTCTATGTACCCTAGAAACAGTAAGACTCACAAAGAGACTACTAGCGATCTTGACAAGTGCGGCAGAAGGTACCGTGAGACAGCTCGCAAAAAGCCCGCAAATTAGTATTGAGGCGTGATGTGAGGTGGTTCGTGCCTACTGTACCATGCAAAGGCAAGAACGATTGCAGGCATCCAAGCTCTCCGAAGTTCCTAAAAACAGGTACACAAAAAGTAGCCAATACAATAAGCAGAAATGATCAACCCATAGCAGGTAAAAGATTTTGTTAGGCAAATCCCCGATCAAGATGGTTGACAAAATCAAAAAAAAGAAACTCTTTTCACTATAGATCTTAATATGAACTCCATCCACATAATTGAGCTCATTTAACAGAATTCAATGAACTTTACAATAATTTGAACAACCATCTTACTTCAATTATTAGGAAATCAGCAATCAAATAAAAAAAATACATTACCACAAAAGAATCGTTACACAAGATGACTATAAAGGTTACAATTTTAAAGTGCCAACATTATAGAAAAACAAAAAGACAACAACTTTAATATGATAGCAACAATAAAATGAACAATTAAAACATACCCATTAAAATACAGATCTTGTAACACAAAACCCAGAATTTTTTTTTGACGCTTAATTACCTAGAAGGGCCAAATGAGAGGCGACGGGACTGGATGCGGGGAGAGGCAGTGGGTGGTGGACGGATGCGAGGGATAGTCGCCGGCGAAGAGATGCGCGACGGAGCTCTGGCGGCGGACATCAGTGTGCGTGAGAAGGATCCTCCATGACGCCAAGCCATTTTTTCTTTTGCAGTGTAAACAAGAAAATTGCTGTTTTATTGAAATGAAGTGAAAATGGAGAGAAGTTGCTGAAGAGAAAAATGGAGGTTTTTGGTTAGGGTTTAAGATTGTTCCGGTGGAATTGTGGTGTACAGATGTCTAATGGTTAGGATGATGAGAACCGTTTGATTAGTAGAATTTTGGGGTTTGATGTGATGGGATTGTTCAGAACTTTTGTTGACTTGATTTGAAAATTGGGTTTTGGACTAAAACTTTTAGGCCTATAATAAGCCCAGAAATTATCCTAAAACTAATGAATTGCATCAAAACCTTTTGAAGATTGGCCATAGTTACATGTGCAAAGGTATTTATCTTGCAAGAAACAAATTTTTGTCACAACATTTTTAAATTATCTGTGTGACACATTGAATATATAGTAGTATTACTATATTTGCTATTGATAATTTTTTTTGCATTTAGTTTTGAGGATAATGACAATAGAATTTCAGATTAATTTCAATCGAGTCAAAGGAATTTTATATGAAAACAAAATTCTTCCAATACTTATATCTCAATTTGCACATGAAAATTTATTTAAGAAAATTTGAACTTTTTTAAAGAAAATCTGGCTAAATATTAATAAAATGGGCATGACAAATTTGAGTCATAACATTTCTAAATTATCTTTGTGACACGTTGAAAATATACTATTATTAATATATTTGATGTTGCAATTTTTTTAATTTAGCCTTTAATAGCCAATAGCTATAATCCACAAGTCTCTTTAACTAATTTGAATCAATCTGGATGAATTATGTATGACGGTAAAATTCTTTCAATATTTACCAACAACCATTGGGATTAGCTGACAGAGAACTGTTCTCGCTTAAGTTAAAATATCGAGTTTGAGTCTTAATTAGTGAATACAGTCACATTAAATAATTGTTGGGAGACATTTACCGCGTTCTATCCGGGTCGAACTAAATTAATCAGAATCCAATAGGTTCTAGATTCCAATAGTTCACACAAAAAAAACACTCATTCAACATTTATCTTTCTACGTATAAAAGGTTCAAAGTGGAAGTTTTAGTTAATAAAATGAGTTTTTCACCACTCAAACTAATAAACGTGGGTTGATATCAACATTTTATAATGAAAATTGAATCTTTTTCTACCATTAAATTTTAATTTTCTGAGGTCTTAAGTTAAAATCTTCAGTTGCTGCCAATTGTATGCCCATCTGCTAGAGGGCATGGCTTACACATACTAAATGTGCATCAAATATGTAATTCATGCCAGATGATATGCTTGCAATGACTGTAGTTCCTCTATAATGTATTCTCTTGGTGCATCTTCCATCTT
>CATIWO010398506.1:0-47449 GCA_949673435.1 Macaranga tanarius
AACCTACTAATTTAATATTTAATCTAAAATAATAAATATCAATTTAATTATTTGAAATAAAAATTTCAATCATTAATTAAATTATTTTAAATCACAACTAAATAAATATTAAATTAGTAAATATCATTTCAAAATATTATAATATAATTTATGTTGAAAAATTTAAATTTATCTTCAATAATAAAATTCTAATGTAATATAATTTTTAATAGTTATGGGGTTGTTATTATTATTCTATGATATATATTATTTATATAAATATTTTCATAAAAATATTTAATAATTGTATGGTATGTTAGAGTATATTATATATATATTAATAAAATTTTTATAATAAAAAATAATGATGAATAAAATTGTTAAATTTTTTTTAATCTTATAATAAAATTATGAAATGGTTTGTAATTTAATAATTTAATTTGAATTATATCTTTATTTATTTTTTTAATTCGGAAAAGAACCGATATCCGAACCAAATTGAACCGAAATTTTTGATTCGGAGAAGAACCGACCTCTAAACCGAAATTTTTAATCTCCGAACTGTCCCAAACTGAAAATTTGGAGCAATTTTAGAGCCTTAATTTTTAAATCTCCGATAGTATGGAGCAATTCCGGAGAATTACATTCTCCGAATCGAACCGGACCGTGCTCACCCCTAATATATATATATATATTAAAAGATTTATTTTCATTTTTTTATATATTATATTCTTCATATATATAATTTAATTTAAACATATTGTGAATTTAACCTTCATATTCAAAGCTTATTTTATAAACATTCCGCACAACGCACGGATCCATAACTAGTTATGTTTAAAAATTTGCGCATTATATTTTCAAAATTCCAATTTTGTGTTATGCAATTGTATTGTTGGACGTGCCTCTTCAGTTTTGGCTTTAGGCCGAAGGCAATATATGTTAATTTGATTGTGCAACTTTATACGTGTCTTTGTACATACTCTATCTTCTTCAAGTTCTCTGGTTCATTTTATTAAATAGGAATATGGAGGCTATCTTGAGGAGTGAGTTACATAAATTATTGAGCCCAGGGGCTTTTGTGGTCGTTACAAATATGATTTTTTGTTTCTAGACAATCTATGAAACACAAAAATCAGCCTAATTTTGTTTGATATGGCTATAACACTATAGACATATTACAATTATATTATTTGTTTTGGATACTATGCTTGAGATTGATACTAACTTATTGTTCAAAATGTTTATGTGATTGTGGTTAGTGATTGCTGACATAATTTTTTAGTTCTTTATTATCATTTATCAACTTCTAGGCGGTGTATTAAAAAAATGCATTCATAGTTCAATTTAACCCAGCAAAATATATTAACTTCAGAGAATAGGAAATACTAAGTTGTTAGTATTTGAACACATCAACGTTGAATGTTTAGATAATATTTGGTTTAGTGGGCTTAGTAGGATCACTTGACTAACTAAACAGTGTTTATTATTCTTCAATGTCATAGCTGAATAAAAAGTTATGTGTTCACCTACTGGTTAATTATGAATTATTCACCCGCATATAAATCTTTTGATACCATATTTATATACAAAAAAATTGAAATTTATATTAATACTAATATTTAATTATTATGTAAAATTTGGGTATATGTAGAAATTTATATCCAAAATAATTGAAATTAATATTAATATTTAATTATTATGTAAAATTGGAGTATATGTAAAAATTTATTTACAAATAAATGAATTTAAATTGGTAAATGAGTGGGTAATATTTATATGGGTTAAATGGGTTTGGATACATATGTAAATAATAAATGGCTCATAAATTGGTAAATGGGTAATTAAGGGTCTTACCCATATATATCCAACCCATACCTACCTAACCCACCCATCTTACCACCCATAGTTATTACCACTTTAGAAAAACTTCTTGTGAAAGTGCACTCCGCTATATATACTGGAGCAACTGCAAGGCCTATACCCTGTCCAATACCAGTGAAAAAGTAACTTAAAATTACCATTTGAAAAGATTCTGCCCAATTCATCGTTCCTGCTCCAACAAGCAATATACCAATACAAAGGAGAATTGCACAACGACAGCCTTTTATATTAGATAAAGGGTGAGCTATAGCAGATGCAATAATGGCAAATATTTCTGTAATCCAAAATGCCTCGTCATATTTCCTCCAACTGACTTTAAACTACTTTGCCATATCATATCCAGTGATTAAAATAACTGCATCATCTGAATCACAGAAATATCATTTAGTACAAATATAAATATTACAAACTAAAAGAAATGGGACTTTTAGCGGGTAACTTTCAGCAAATAATACAATAAAATTATGTTTACAACTGTGCGCATTATGTTTTCAAAATTCTTATTTTGTGTTATGCAATTTTATTGTTAGACATACCTCTTCAGTTTGGGATGATTTCTTAAAGATAATAAAAAGAAAAATAAATTAAAAATAATATAAACATGGGTGAGGCAAAAACATTGAATGGATGTCTAAAGATATACTATTTTCCAATGAAAATTGATCCATTAAACATAGCTAAAGAAAATTTCTCAACTTTTAAGGTTTAGCAATGAGTTTTTATGTTATAGGGTAATAGTTGAAAAAAAGAAAAAAATATTTTTCAAATGAGGGTATAGAATGAGATAAAGAACTGTAATATAAGAGAATCCTATACAACATGTGAAATTAATTATTATGTAAAATTTGAGTATATATAAAAATTTATATAAAAATAAACGAATTTAAATGCGTAAATGGGCGGATAATATTTATATGGGTTAAATGGGTTTGGATACTCATGTAAATAATAAAGGGTCATAAATGGGTAAATGGGCAATTAAAAGTCTTATCCATATATATCCAACCTACCCAACCCACCCATTTACCACTTCAGAAAAGCTTCTTGTGAAAGTGCACTCTGCTATATCTACTGGAGCAACTGCAGGGCCTATACCTTTTCCAATGTCAGTGAAAAAGTGACTTACAATTACCATTTGAAAAGATTTTGCCCAATTCATTATTTCTGCTCCAACAAACAATATACTAACACAAAGGCAAATTGCACAATGGTGGCCTTTCAAATCAGATAAAGGGCAAGCAATAGCAGGATCAATAATGGTAAATATTTCTGTAATCCAAAAGGTCTCGTCATATTTCCTCCAACTAACTTTAAACTGCTTTGTCATATCATATCCACTGACTGAAATAGCTGCATCATCTGAATCATAGAAATATCATTTAGAACAAATATAAATATTAAAAACTAAAAAAAGTGGAATTTTAGCGGCTAACTTTCAGCAAACAATACAACAAAATTATGTTTACAGCTGTGCGTATTATATTTTCAAAATTTCTATTTTATGTTATGCAATTGTAGTGTTAAACATGCCTATTCAATTTGGGCCTTAGGCTAAAGGCGATATATGTTAATTTGATTGTGCAACTTTATATGTGACCTTGTACATATTCTATCGTCTTCAAATTCTCTGGTTCATTTTATTAAATAGGAATATAGAGGCTATCTTGAGGAGTGAGTTACAAAAATTATCGAAGCTAGGGGCTTTTATAATCGTTACGAATGGGATTTTTGTTTCTATATAATCCATGAAACGTAAAAATCCGCCCAATTTTGTTTGATATGGGTCTAACACTATAGACATATTACCTTTATATTTTGTGTTTTGGGTATTATGCTTGAGATTGCTACTAACTTATGGTTCAAAATGTTTATATGATTGTGGTTAGTGATTTTTGACATAATTTTTTAGTTCTTTATTGTCATTTATAAACTTCTAGGCTATGTATTAAAAAAAATACATTCATAGTTCAATTTGACCCTACAAAATATCTTGATTTCAGAGAATAGGAAATACCAAATTATTAGTATTTGAACACATCAACGTTGAATATTTAGATAATATATGGGTTAGTGGGCTTAGTAGGATCACTTAATTAACTCAACAGTGTTTATCATTCTTTAATATCATAGCTAAATAAAAGGTCTCATGTTCATCTACTGGTTAATTCTCAATTATTCACCCGCATATAAATCTTTTGATACCATATTTATATACAAAATAATTGAAATTTATATTAATATTAATATTTAATTATTATGTAAAATTTAGGTATATGTAAAAATTTATATACAAAATAATTGAATTTAATATTATTATTAATATTTAATTATTGTGTAAATTTTGAGTATATGTAAAAATTTATATAAAAATAAATGAATTTAAATGGGTAAGTGGGTGGGTAATATTTATATGGGTTAAATGACTTTGGATACTCATGTAAATAATAAAATAGATAAATTGGTAATTAAGGGTCTTACCCATACATATCCAACCCATATCCACCCATTTTGCCACCCATAGTTATTACCACTTTAGAAAAACTTCATGTGAAAGTGCACTTTGCTATATATACTATAGCAACTGCAAGACCTATACCCATTCCAATGGCAGTGACAAAGTGACTTAAAATTACCATTTGAAAAGATTCTACCCAATTCATTATTCCTGCTCCAACAAACAATATACCAACACAAAGAAAAATTATACAATGGCGGCCTTTCATATCACATCAAGGGCGAGCTATAGCAAAACCAATAATGACAAATATTTATGTAATCCAAAATGCCTTATCATATTTCCTCCAACTGACTTTAAAATGCTTTACCATATCATTTCCACTGACTATAATAGCTGCATCATCTTAATCACAGAAATATCATTTAGACAAATACAAATATTACAAACTAAAAGTGAGGGGACTTTTAGCGGCCAACTTTCAGCAAACAATACAACAAAATTATGTTTACAACTGTGCGCATTATGTTTTTAAAAATCCTATTTTGTGTTATGCAATTGTATTGTTGGACATGCCTCTTCAGTTTAGTCCTTTGGCCGAAGGCAATATATGTTACTTTAATTGTACAACTTTATATGTGTCTTTGTACATATTCTAACTTCTTCAAGTTCTCTAATTTATTTTATTAAATAGGAATATGGAGGCAATCTTGAGGAGTGAGTTACATAAATTATCGTGGCCAGGGGCCTTTGTGGTCGTTACAAATGGGATTTTTACTTCTATACAATTCATGAAACATAAAAATCAGCCCAATTTTGTTTGATATGGGCTAACACTATAGACATATTACTTTTATATTATTTGTTTTGGATACTTTGCTTAAGATTGCTACTAACTTATGGTTCAAAAAGTTTATGTGATTATGGTTAATGATTGTTGATATAATTTTATTGTTCTTTATTGTCATTTATAAACTTCTAGGCTATGTATTAAAAAAAATACATTCACAGTTCAATTTGACCCTGTAAAATATATTGACTTCAGAGATTAAAAAATGCCAAGTTGTTAGCATTTGAACAAATCAACGTTGAATATTTAGATAATATTTAGGTTAGTAGGCTTAGTAGGATCACTTGATTAACTCAACAGTGTTTATCATTCTTCACTGTCATAGCAGAATAAAAGGTCTCGTGTTCATCAACTAGTTAATACTGAAATATTCACCTGCATATAAATCTTTTAATACCATATTTATCTACAAAATAATTGAAATTTATATCAATACTAATATTTAATTATTATATAAAATTTGGGTATATGTAAAAATTATATACAAAATAATTGAAATTAATATTAATATTTAATTATTATGTAAAATTTGAGTATATGTAAAAATTTATACACAAATAAATGAATTTAAATGGGTAAATGGGTGGGTAATATTTATATGAGTTAAATGGGTTTGGATACTCATATAAATAATAAATGGGTCATAAATGGGTAATTAAGGGATTTATCCATATATATCCAACCCATAACCACCCAACCCATCCATTTTGCCACACCCATAGTTATTACCACTTCAGAAAAGCTTCTTTGAAAGTGCACTATGCTATATATACTGGAGCAACTGCAAAGCCTATACCCTTTCCAATGCCAGTGAAAAAGTGACTTACAATTATCATTTGAAAAGATTTTACCCAATTAATTGTTACTACACCAACAAATAATATACCAACACAAAGAAAAATTGCACAACGGCGGCCTTTCAAATTTGATAAAGGGCGAGCTAGAGCAGAACCAATAATGACAAATATTTTTGTAATCCAAAATGCCTCGTTATATTTCCTCCAACTGACTTTAAACTGCTTTGCCATATCATATCCACTGACTAAAATAGTTGCATCATCTGAATCACAAAAATATCGTTTAGTACAAATACAAATATTACAAACTAAAAGAAAGGGGACTTTTAGCGGCCAACTTTCAGCAAACAATACAACAAAATTATGTTTACAACTGTGCGCATTATGTTTTTAAAATTCCTGTTTTGTGTTATGCAATTATATTGCTGGACATGCCTCTTTAGTTTGGACCTTAGGCCAAAGGCAATATATGTTACTTTGATTGTGCAACTTTATATGTGTCTTTGTACATATTCTAACTTCTTCAAGTTATCTGGTTCACTTTATTAAATAGGAATATGGAGGCAATCTTGAGGAGTGAGTTACATAAATTATCGAGGACAGGGGCCTTTGTAGTCGTTACAAATGAAATTTTTGTATCTATACAATCCATAAAATACAAAAATCAGCCTAATTTTGTTTGATATGGGCTAACACTATAGACATATTACTTTTATATTATTTGTTTTGGATACTTTGCTTGAGATTGCTACTAACTTATGGTTCAAAAAGTTTATGTGATTATGGTTAGTGATTGTTGACATAATTTTGTTGTTCTTTATTGTCATTTATAAACTTCTAGGCTATGTATTAAAAAAATATATTCATAGTTCAATTTGACCCTGCAAAATCTGTTGACTTCAGAGAATAGGAAATGCCATGTTGTTAGCATTTGAACAAATCAACGTTGAATATTTTAATAATATTTGGGTTAGTGGGCTTAGTAGAATTACTTGATTAACTCAACAGTATTTATCATTCTTTAATATCATAACTGAATAAAAAGTCTCGTGTTTATCTACTAGTTAATTCTGAAATATTCACCTGCATATAAATCTTTTGATACCATATTTATATATAAAATAATTGAAATTTATATTAATACTAATATTTAATTATCATGTAAAATTTGGGTATATGTAAATATTATATACAAAATAATTGAAATTAATATTAATATTTAATTATTATGTAAAATTTGAGTATATATAAAAATTTATATACAAATAAATGAATTTAAATGGGTAAATAGGTGGGCAATATTTATTTGGTTAAATGAATTTGGATACTCATGTAAATAATAAATGGGTCATAAATGGGTAATTAAGGGATTTACCCATATATATCCAACCCACAACCATCCAACCCACCCATTTTACCACACCCATAATTATTACCACTTCAAAAAAGCTTCTTTAAAAGTACACTATGCTATATATACAGGAGCAATTGTAAAGCCTATACCCTTTTCAATGCCAGTGAAAAAATGACTTACAATTATGATTTGAAAAGATTTTGCCCAATTCATTATTCCTGCTCCAACAAACAATATACCAATATAAAGGAAAATTGCACAACGGCGGCCTTTCAGATTAGATAAAAGGTGAGCTATAGCAGAACCAATAATGATAAATATTTTTGTAATCCAAAATGCCTCGTCATATTTCCTTCAACTAACTTTAATCTGCTTTGCCACATCATATCTACTGACTAAAATAGCTGCATCACCTGAATCACAGAAATATCATTTAGCACAAATACAAATATTACAAACTAAAAGAAAGGGGACTTTTAGCGACCAACTTTGAACAAACAATATAACAAAATTATGTTTACAACTGTGCGCATTATGTTTTCAAAATTCTTATTTTGTGTTATTCAATTGTATTGCTGAACATGCCTCTTCAGTTTGGGCCTTAGGCCGATGGCAATATATGTTAATTTGATTGTGCAACTTTATATGTGTCTTTGTATATATTCTAACTTCTTCAAGTTCTTTGGTTCATTTTATTAAATATGAATATGGAGGCAATCTTGAGGAGTGAGTTACATAAATTATTGAGGCCAGGGGCTTTTGTGGTCATTACGAATGTGATTTTTGTTTCTATACAATCCATGAAACATAAAAATCATCCCAATTTTGTTTGAATGGGTCTAACACTATAGACATATTACTTTTATATTATTTGTTTTGCATACTACGCTTGAGATTGCTACTAACTTATGGTTCAAAATGTTTATGTGATTGTGGTTAGTGATTGTTGACATAATTTTTTAGTTATTTATTGTCATTTATAAACTTCTAGACTATGAAATAAAAAAAATACATTCACGGTTCAATTTGACCCATCAAAATATATTGATTTCAGAGAATCAGAAATACCAACTGGTTGGTATTTGAACGCATCAATGTTGAATATTTAGATAATATTTGGGTTAGTGGGCTTAGTAGGATCACTTGATTAACTCAACAGTGTTTATCATTCTTCAATGTCATAGCTGAATAAATGGTCTCGTGTTCATCTACTTGTTAATTCTGAATTATTCTCCCACATATATATATCTTTCATACCATATTTATATACAAAGTAATTGAAATTTATATTAATACTAATATTTAATTATTATGTAAAATTTAGGTATATATAAAAATTTATATACAAAATAATTGAAATTAATATTAATATTTAATTATTATGTAAAATATGAGTATATGTAAATATATATATAAATAAATGAATTTAAATGGGTAAATGGGTGGGTAATATTTATATAGATTAAATGGGTTTGGATACTCATGTAAATAATAAATGGGTAATTAAGAGTCTTACCCATATATATCCAACCTATACCCACCCAACTCACCCATTTTACCACCCATAGTTATTACCACTTCAGAAAAGCTTCTTGTGAAAGTGCACTTTGCTATATATACTGGAGCAACTGCAAGGGCTATACCCTTTCCAATTCTAGTGAAAAAGTGACTTACAACTACCATTTGAAACGATTCTGCCTAATTCATTGTTCCTGCTCCATCAAACAATATACTAACATAAAGAAAAATTACACAACAGCAGCCTTTCAGATAAGATAAAGAGCGAGGCTATAGCAGAACCAATAATGACAAATATTTCTATAATCCAAAATGCCTCATTATATTTCCTCCAACTGACTTTAAACTGCTTTGCCATATTATATCCACTGACTAAAATAGTTGCATCATCTGAATTATAAAAATATCATTCGCACAAATACGAATATTACAAACTAAAAGAAATGGGACTTTTAGCGGCCAACTTTCAGTAAACAATACAACAAAATTATGTTTACAACTGTGCACATTATGTTTTCAAAAATTCTATTTTGTGTTATGTAATTGTATTGTTGGACATGCCTCTTCAGTTTAGGCCTTAGGCCGAAGGCAATATATATTAATTTTATTGTGCAACTTTATATGTGTCTTTATACATATTCTAACTTCTTCAAGTTCTTTAGTTCATTTTATTAAATATGAATATGGAGGCAATCTTGAGGAGTGAGTTATATAACTTATCGAGGCCAGGGACCTTTGTGGTCGTTACAAATGGGATTTTTGTTTCTATACAATCCATGAAACTCAAAAATCAGCCCAATTTTGTTTGATATGGGCTAACACTATAGACATATTACTTTTATATTATTTGTTTTGGATACTTTACTTGAGATTGCTACTAACTTATGGTTCAAAAAGTTTATGTGATTGTGATTAGTGATTGTTAACATAATTTTATTATTCTTTATGGTCATTTATAAATTTCTAGGCTATGTATTAAAAAAAATACATTCACAGTTCAATTTGACCCTGCAAAATCTGTTGACTTTAGAGGAAAATGCCATGTTATTAGCATTTGAACAAATCAACATTGAATATTTAGATAATATTTGGGTTAGTGGGCTTAGTAGAATCACTTGATTAACTCAACAGTATTTACCATTCTTCAATGTCATAGCTAAATAAAAGGTCTTGTGTTCATCTACTAGTTAATTCTGAAATATTCACCTGCATATAAATCTTTTGATACCATATTTATATACAAAATAATTGAAATTTATATTAAAAATAATATTTCATTATTATGTAAAATTTGGGTATATGTAAAAATTATATACAAAATAATTGAAATTAATATTAATATTAATATTTAATTATTATGTAAAATTTGAGTATCTGTAAAAAATTATATACAAATAAATGAATTTAAATGGGTGGACAATATTTATATGGTTAAATGGGTTTGGATACTCATGTAAATAATAAATGGATCATAAATGGGTAATTAAGGGATTTACCCATATATTTCCAACACACAACCACCCAACCCACCCATTTTACCACACCCATAGTTATTACCACTTCAGAAAAGCTTCTTTGAAAGTACACTATGCTATATATACAGGATCAACTAAAAAGACTATATCCTTTCCAATGCCAGTGAAAAAGCGACTTACAATTATCATTTGAAAAGATTTTGCCCAATTCATTATTCCTGCTCCAACAAAAAATATACAATATAAAGAAAAATTGCACAACGACAGCTTTTCAGATTAGATAAAAGACGAGCTATAGCAGAACCAATAATGACAAATATTTCTGTAATCCAAAATGCCTCGTCATATTTCCTCCAACTGACTTAAAACTGCTTTGCCATATCATATCCACTGACTAAAATAGTTGCATCATCTGAATCACAAAAATATCATTTAGCACAAATACAAATATTACAAACTAAAAGAAAGGGGACTTTTAGCGACCAACTTTCAGCAAACAATACAATAAAATTATGTTTACAATTGTGCGCATTATGTTTTCAAAAATCTTATTTTGTGTTATTCAATTGTATTGCTGGACATGCCTCTTCAGTTTGGACCTTAGGCCGAGGGCAATATATGTTAATTTGATTGTGCAACTTTATATGTGTTTTTGTACATATCCTAACTATTTCAAGTTCTTCGGTTTATTTTATTAAATAGGAATCTGAAGGCAATCTTGAGGAGTGAGTTACACAAATTATCGAGGCCAGGGGCTTTTGTGGTCGTTACGAATATGATTTTTGTTTCTATACAATCCATGAAATATAAAAATCAGCCCAATTTTGTTTGAATGGGTCTAACACTATAGACATATTACTTTTATATTATTTGTTTTAGATACTATGCTTGAGATTGCTACTAACTTATAGTTCAAAATGTTTATGTGATTGTGGTTAGTGATTGTTGATATAATTTTTTAGTTCTTTATTGTCATTTATAAACTTCTAGGCTATGAATTTAAAAAAATACATTCACAGTTCAATTTGACCCATCAAAATATATTGACTTCAGAGAATCGAAAATACCTACTGGTTAGTATTTGAACGCATCAACGTTGAATATTTAAATAATATTTGGGTAAGTGGGCTTAGTAGGATCACTTGATTAACTCAACAGTGTTTATCATTCTTCAATGTCATAGCTGAATAAATGGTCTCGTATTCATCTACTTATTAATTATGAATTATTCTCCCACATATATATCTTTTGATACCATATTTATATACAAAGTAATTAAAATTTATATTAATACTAATATTTAATTATTATGTAAAATTTAGGTATATGTAAAAATTTATATACAAAATAATTGAAATTAATATTAATATTAATATTAATATTTAATTATTATATAAAATTTGAGTAAATGTAAATATATATATATAGAAATAAATGAATTTAAATGGGTAAATGGGTGGGTAATATTTATATGGGTTAAATGGGTTTGGATACTCATGTAAATAATAAATGGGTCATAAATTAGTAAATGGGTAATTAAGTTTTTCCTTATATATATCCAACGTATACCCACCCAACTCACCCATTTTGCCACCCATATCTTTTACCACTTCAGAAATGCTTCATATGAAAGTGCACTATGCTATATATACTTGAGCAACAGCAAGGCCTATACCCTTTCCAATGCTAGTGAAAAAATGACTTACAATTACCATTTGAAAAGATTTTGCCCAATTCATTGTTCTTGCTCCATCAAACAATATATCAACATGAAGGAAAATTGCACAACGGCGGGCTTTCAGATCAAATAAAGGGCGAGGCTATAGCAGAATAAATAACGGTAAATTTTTCTATAATCCAAAATGCCTCGTATATTTCCTCCAATTAACTTTAAACTGCTTTACCATATCATATCCACTGACTAAAATAGTTGCATAATTTGAATCACATAAATATCATTTCGCACAAATAGAAATATTACAAACTAAAATAAAAGTGACTTTTAGCGGCTAACTTTCAACAAATAATACAACAAAATTATGTTTACAGTTGTGCGCATTATGTTTTCAAAATTCCTGTTTTATTTTATGCAATTGTATTGCTTGACATGCTTCTTCAGTTTGGGCCTTAGGCCAAAGGCAATATATTTAATTTCATTATGCAACTTTATATTTGTCTTTGTACATATTCTAACTTCTTTAGGTTCTCTAGTTCATTTTATTAAATAGGAATATAAAGGCAATCTTGAGGAGTGAGTTACACGAATTCTCGAGGCCTGGGGCTTTTGTGGTCGTTATAAATAGGATTTTTATTTTTATACAATCCATGAAACATAAAAATCAGCCTAATCTTGTTTGAATGGGTCTAACACTATAGACATATTACATTTATATTATTTGTTTTGGATACTATGCTTGAGATTGCTATTAACTTATGGTTCAAAATGTTTATGTGATTATGGTTAATGATTGTTGACATAATTTTTTAGTTTTTTATTGTCATTTATAAACTTCTAGGCTATGTATTAAAAAAATACATTCATAGTTCAATTTGACCCTGCAAAATATATTGACTTTAGAGAATCAGAAATACCAACTGGTTAGTATTTGAACACATCAACGTTGAATATTTAGATAATATTTAGATAATATTTGGGTTAGTGGGCTTAGTAGGATCACTTGATTAACTCAACAGTGTTTATCATTCTTCAATATCATAGTTGAATAAATGGTCTCGTGTTCATCTACTAGTTAATTATGAAATATTCACCTACATATAAATCTTTTGATCCCATATTTATATACAAAATAATTGAAATTTATATTAATACTAATATTTAATTATTATGTAAAATTTGAGTATATGTGAAAATTTATATACAAATAAATGAATTTAAATAGGTAAATGGGTGGGTAATATTTATATGGGTTAAATGAGTTTGGATACTCATATAAACAATAAATGGGTAATTAAAGGCTTTACCCATATATATCCAACCCATAACCACCCAATCCACCCATTTTGCTACACCTATAGTTATTACCACTTCAGAAAAGCTTCTTTGAAAGTGCACTATTCTATATATGCTGGAGCAAGTACAAAGCCTATACCCTTTCCAATGCCAGTGAAAAAGTGACTTACAATTACCATTTGAAAAGATTTTGCCCAATTCATTGTTCCTGCTCCAACAAATAATATACCAACACAAAGGAAAATTGCACAACGGCGGCCTTTCAGATTAGATAAAGGGCGAGCTATAGCAGAACCAATAATGGCAAATATTTATGTAATCCAAAATGCCTCGTCATATTTCCTCCAACTGACTTTAAACTACTTTACTATATCATATCCACTGACTAAAATAGCTGCACCATTTGAATTACAGAAATGTCATTTTCCATAAACATAAATATTACAAACTAAAAGAAATGGGACTTTTCCTAGCCAACTTTCAACAAACAATACAACAAAATTATCTTTACAGCTGTGCGCATTATATTTTTAAAATTCTTATTTTGTGTTATGTAATTGTATTATTGGACATGCCTCTTCGGTTTGTGTCTTAGGCCGAGAGCAATATATGTTAATTTAATTGTGCAACTTGATAGTATGCAAAATTGCATAGTAATTTAGGATTATGTTGTTGACTTTCTATTTAAATTGCTTTTTCATTATGTTTAATTATATGTTATTATTATAGTTTTGTGCTTTTATGTTTTCTTTGTTGTTTATGTGATTTATAAGTTCTTTTGGACTAATATCAAGCTTACAATTGATTTGGAGTACATTGGAATGAAGTTTGGTGATTAAAAAGTCAAAGGAGGCATTTCAGCAACCGTGTCGACTTGTCCCGCCTGTGCCGACTCGTGACAGCAAGCAGCTACGCCGACTCGTCCTGCCCACTAGTGCCGACTCGACCTGAAGGAAAGAGGCCGATGCCGACTCGTGCCACCATACCGAGTCGTGACAGAGCCAGCCTGTGCCGATTCATACCCGACTCGGCATAGTGTGCCGAGTAGTTTAAGCACCCATTCCACCTTTTCCAATTACACTCCTCTCCGAAAGTGTACGAATTGGGATGTTTAGCAAGCCTATAAATACATGTATTGGCTGCATTTTAGGAAAAAAATTAGATATTAGAAAACATTTATTTTATTTATCAAAAGTATTAGTTTTATTTAGTTAGTATTATTAGTACAATTCAAATATTTAAGTGAAGAACATTCAAAGCAAGTTAAGGAATCTTCAAGAAGGCTATCTATATTCAAAGTTCTATCTTTCTCTCTTAGTACTTTATATTTTATTTACCTTCTTGTTATTGTTTAATTGTGTTTATTATGTATCTTGGCTAAGTCCTTGTTTGTTAGAATTGCAAGGAAGAATGAATCAATGAATTACATATTTTATTTTATGTTATGTTAATGATTTGAATTTAATTGTAAGTTTAAATGTATTGTGTATGATTGGCCACCATATATGATGTTTAAATCAAATATGTATACAATAAGAGTTGGTGCATTTTGGTAGAAATATAATTGAATTCACTAAAGGTAATGAAATCACTTGGAGATAAGGATTTCTATATTATGTGTTAAAAATTGTAAACCTTACATGGTAATTTTATGGATTTTGTTTATCTCTATAATGACATGAGAATGCTTGTAGAGTCTAAATAAATTACCCTTAATTGACAATGAGAGTTGCTTTTAAGGACTTTAAGTTTAAATGACAACGACAGTTGCATTTATGCCTTATACCATGTTTATAATCATTTCATGTAACTATTTATTTATATCTTATAATTTTTGATAAATTCCTACTTGTAGTTCTAATAAACCCTATTTCAACTTGATATTTAGAATAACTAGATTAATTAGTGTAGTTAGTAATTAATTAGAGTAATTAAAATAATCCAACAATCTTCTTTATTAATATTTTGCCTATCCATCTTAGTACCTATTCGGTTAATACAAAATAGCTCCAAGTTCCCGAGTGTTCGACACCTTACTTACTCTATACTTAGTCTTAGAGACTAGAGTAATTATATTTGACCCACTATCAAATTTTGGCACCATTGCCGGGGAAATTGTTTAGTATTTTTATTAACTTTAGGCCTTTATTTTATTTTTATTATTTGTAAATTTTTGTAAGTTTTAGTTTCGTTGATTGTTTAATTTTTGTTTATTTTCATTATAAGACTTAGTAGAAGTGCTAGTGATATTTTATATTTTGATCCCGAAATTGAGTTAACTTTACGTGCTTTGCATAGGGAATAAAGGCAAAAAATACCAAATCAACAAAATTTGAACGTCATGACGAAATTGGAGAGACGAACTTTGGGCGATTTTGCCATGCCTAATATAACGGGTAATTTTAGAGGAATTGTGGCTCCATCAATAGCCAACAATAACTTTGAAATTAAACCAAGCATCATACACATGGTGCAAAACAATCAATTTAGAGGTCTACAATGAGAGGATCTATATGCTCACATGTTAGCTTTTTTCAATATGTGTACTACCTTTAAGATTAACGGAGTGACGGATGATACGATAAAGCTTAGGCTTTTCCTATTTTCAGTCAAGAAAAAGGCATAACTTTGGCTTGCTAGTTTGCCAAGTGAATTAATTACTACTTGGGACCAATTGAAGCAAGCATTTCTTCATAAGTATTTTCCACCATAAAAACTGCTAAGTTTCATAATGAGATCACTACTTTTAAGTAAAATGGTAGTGAGACCATTTATACGGCTTGGGAGAGATTCAAGGAGCTTCAAAGGTAATGTCCACACCATGGCTTGCTTGATTGCATGATCCCTCAAATTTTCTACAACGAGTTGACGGATGAGAATAGAAATATTGTCGATGCAGCCTCCAGTGGGAAATGGATGGATAAAACGGCTAAAGAGGTTGTCATTTTACTTAAAGAGCTTACATCTCAAAGATACATAGAGAATGAGCCAACAATGGCAAAAGCAAGAGGAGTTTTGGAGCTTGACACCATCAATTTGTTAAGTGCTAAGGTAGATACTCTCACCAAGTTGGTAAGTAAATCTCAAGTTAACTCTATTGATAATGCTAATATTGCTTGTGGACTTTGTGGAGGATCTCATTTATATACTCAATGCAATATACATTCTAATGCTAATGAGGATGTGAGTTTTATACAAGGAGCTTTTAACCAAATAGGGGGACTGAATTTTAATACCTATAACCCTCAATACAGAAACCATCCCAGATTTTCTTGGTCAAACATATCCTCTCAATTAAACCCTCCATTTAACCAAAATTTTTCCAAACTACAAAATCCACCCGGTTTTCCTATGAAACCAAATAATCCTTCCTTTAATCCATAACCACCACCAAAGTCTAACTTAGAAGGTCTTATGGAGCAATTCATAAACCAATAATTAACCACCAATAAACAATATGAAGATTAATTCAAGCAACTTAATACAAGAATTGATCAACTTGTTTCCTATAGTAGAATCCTTAAAAATCAAATTTTTCAACAAGCCTCTTCAACCCCTCAACATTTATAAAGACTACCTAGTCAACCTGAATTTCATCCTAAAGAATCTTGTCAAGTCATCAACTTGAGAAGTGGTAAGGAAGTTGGAGGTGCTTCATCAAATAAGAAGATTGTGAATGAGGATGATGATGAGGGTGAGGTGGATTCAAAGGTAGATAATGGTATAAAGGATAAAAAGGATTATAAGTGTGGTACAGAAGAGAAGTCTACTCAATAAGTACCAAACAAGAAAGGTGAGCCAAAGATTGACCTTAGAATATTACCTTTCCTATAAAAGTTTGTAAAGCACAATCTTAATAAAGAATTTGGTAAGTTTCTTAATCATATGAAAGACATAAATATTATTATACCTTTTATAGATGCTATTAGAGATATGCCCTCTTGGGGCAAATTTTTGAAGGACATTGTTAACCATAAAGGTAAGATGGAAGAGTATGGACTAGTTGAAGAGTCTAAGGCAATGTTTAAGAACTCCACCAAAACTCAAGGATCCAAGTTCTTTTATTATTCCTTGTAGAATAGGTGATCTTACACTTAATAAAGCTTTATGTGATATACGTGCTACCGTGAGTTTAATACCTTATTCTATATTTGAGAAAATAGATTTAGGTAAATTGAAGCCTACTACCATGTGTCTTTCTATGGTGGATAAATCTATTAAATATCCATTAGGTGTGCTTAAAAATGTACCCACCAAAGTAGGTAAATTTATTATTCCTGCAGATTTCGTAGTAATGGATATAGAAGAGGACCCTAAAATTCCTATATTATTGGGGAGGCCATTTTTAGTGACTGCGGGAGTGGCCATTGACATGAAAAATGACAAAATTAAGGTGGAAATGAATGATGAGACCATAGTTTTTTATGTCTATAAGATGATTAAGACATCTCCACCTATTGAAGTTTGTGAAAGGATAAATTCAATTGATATAATTGATGAATGTGTACAAGATGTTATTCATGAGTATTTAGGTAAAGACCCTTTGTCGGATTCTATGCCACAAAAGGCTAATGACAAGCATTCCAATAAGAAGGTTGTAGCTTGTGTAAGCATGTTGGAATCAACTCCATCTACTTATCCTTATAGGTATCAAAGATTTGAGCCATTAAGGAAGAAAGATGATCCTAAGCCTTCCTCACCAAGTAAAGCACCCAATTTGGAGCTTAAACCTTTGCCTTCCACTCTAAGGTACACATTTCTTGATTTTAATTCTATTTTTCCTTTTATTGTCAATTATTTACTACCTAATGATGAAGTGAATGCTTTATGTGATGTTTTAAATAAACATAAGGGAGTAATAGGATACTCAATTAATGACTTAAAAGGATTAAGTCCAACTATTTACATGCATAGAATCCTTTTAGAGGATGATGCTAAGCCTACTATAGAAGCCAAAAGGAGGCTAAATCCCACTCTTAAGGAAGTGGTTAGAAAGGAAGTGATTAAGTTGCTTGATAATGGAATCATATATTCCATTAGTGATAGTAAATGGATAAGCCCCATTCAAGTCATGCCTAAAAATGATGGCTTGACCATTATGCCAAATGAATATAATGACTTAGTGCCTACTAGGACTATCACGGGTTGGCGTATGTGTATTGACTATAGAAAGTTAAATAAAGCAACTAGGAAAGATCATTTTCTATTGCCTTTTGTTAATCAAGTTATAGAAAGATTAGCAAATTTTTCTTATTTTTGTTATCTTGATGGGCTTAGTGGTTTTTACCAAATTCTTATTCATCCCGAAGACCAAGCTAAGACGACTTTTACTTGTCCATATAGTACTTTCACTTTTAGGCGTATGCCTTTTAGCTTATGCAATGCTCCGGCTACTTTCCAAAGATGCATATTTGTAATATTTAGTGATCTAATAGATGATTGTGTTGAAGTATTCATGGATGACTTTAGTGTTTATGGATCTAACTTTGTAAATTGTCTAGAAAATCTTTCCAAAGTCTTTAATAGGTGCAAGGAGCATGGATTAGTACTTAATTGGGAGAAGTGCCACTTCATGGCACAAGAAGGGATTGTTCTTAGCCATATGGTTTCATAAAGAGGCATCGAGGTTGATAGAGCAAAGATAGAAGTCATTGCCAATTTGCCACCTCCAAAGTGTGTAAAGGATATAAGGAGCTTTCTTGGACATGCAGGTTTTTATTGAAAATTCATCTAAGATTTCTCTAAGATAGCAAAGCCATTATGCAAGCTACTTACTAAGGAGGCTATTTTCGAGTTTAATGATGTATGTATAGATGCATTTAAGACTTTAAAGAAAGCTCTTACTTCAGCACCAGTTTTACAACCACCTAATTGGGAGCAATCATTTGAGATCATGTGTGATGTAAGTAACTTTGCGGTTTGGGCTGTTTTGGGATAAAAAAAAGAAGGCAAGCCTTATGTGATTTATTATGCTAGTAAACTACTTGATGATGCTCAGATTAATTATACCACCACGAAAAAAGAGTTGCTTACTATTGTTTATACATTTGATAAGTTTAGAGGATATCTTATAGGGCAAAAGGTCATTGTGTATTCCAACCATGCTACCCTCAAGTATCTTCTAAGCAAGAAAGATGTAAAACCAAGGCTCTGAAGGTAGATTCTAATACTTCAAGAGTTTGATTAGGAAGTGAGGGATAAAAAAGGAAGTGAGAATCTTATTATGAACCACTTATTAAGACTAGATTAAGAGGAATTGAACAAGAATGATGATGGTGTGCCGATTAATGAGACATTTCATGGTGAACATCTACTTACTTTAGCTTCTAAAGAACTTCTATAGTTTGCGGATTTTGTAAACTACCTTGTAAGTAGCGCTCTACCTTATGGACTTAATTTTCAGCAAAAGAAGAAATTTCTGCATGATAGTAAGTTCTACTATTAGGAGGAACCATTGCTATACAAGAGATGTGGAGATGGTTTGATTAGAAGGTGTATTCTTCAAGATGAAGTCCATGATGTTTTGAGATATTGTTATTCCTTGGATGTAGGTGGACACTTTGGTGCATTAAAGACAGCTTCTAAGGTACTTCAATATGGTTTTTGGTGGCCTACTTTTTTTAAGGATGCTAGAGATGTTATGCTTAAATGTGATAGATGCCCAAGAATGGGTAATTTATCTAGGAAACATGAAATGCCTTTGAAAGAAATTCTCAAAGTAGAGATTTTTGATGTTTGGGGTATTGAGTTCATGGGTCCTTTTCCTAGTTCTTTAGGTTACAAGTATATATTGGTTATGGTTGATTATGTCTCTAAATGGGTAGAAGCAATGGCTACTATTACTAATGATGCTAAGATTGTCAAAAAGATGCTTAAGAAAATTATCTTTTCAAGGTTTGGCACTCCTAGAGCATTAATTAGTGATGGCGCTTCACACTTTTATAATCATATAATTGAAGCTCTTTTGAAGAAGTATGGAGTTATACACAAGGTGGCTACTCCATATCACCCATAAATAAGTGGACAAGTTGAGGTGAGTAATAGAGAGATTAAATGAATTTTAGAGAAAACATTTTCTTCATCAAGAAAGGATTAGGAATTGAAGTTAGATGATGCCTTATGGGCATATAGGACAGCTTTTAAAACTCCCATTGTCCTTACTCCTTACCAATTGATTTATAGGAAGTCTTGTCACTTACCCATAAAACTTGAGCATAAGGTATATTAGGCAACAAGGGCTTTGAACTTTGATTTGAAGAAAGCGAGTATGAAAAGACTACTTCAACTGAATGAATTGGAGGAACTTCGAATGAATGCTTATGAGAATGCTAAGTTGTATAAAGATCGTACTAAATTGTGGCATGATAAGCATATAGCTAAGAAGGAGTTTTATGTGGGAGACCTTATTCTGCTTTATAATTCTCGATTGAAGTTGTTTCCTGGTAAATTGAAGTCAAGGTGGTCAGGTCCATTCAAAATTGTCAAAGTTTATCCTTATAGGGTAATTGATATTGCAAATAACAAGAGAGAAAGCTTCAAGGTGAATGATCATCGTTTCAAGTCTTATTTAATTGATGAGGTAATGGATCAAAAGGAATCAATCTCTCTTTCTACACTATGAATTTAAAAAGGTATGGTCAAGCCATAGACCATAAAATTTAGCAAGGTATATATCTTATTTCTAGTTTATTCATTTTCTTTTACTTTATTTTATTTTCTTTTAAATACTCACATACACATTATTTTTCTTTTAGTTAATTTTTGTTTTGATTTTTTATAGTATTTTTATTTATTTTTTTAAAAAAAATTATTTTTACCTTGGCTCTGTGCCGAGTCGGCACATGCATGCCTCCTCCCCTATTCTCAAGCCTTGACAAGCGAGCCCTGTGCCAAGTCAGCACAGCGTGCCAACTCGTGCCCTTCACTAAACACACATTTTTATTTTTAGTAATTTTCTTGTTTTATTTTCTTTGTAATTTTTTTATTATTTAATTCATTTATTTCCTATCTTATTTCACTATCTTTTTTCTATTTCTTTTTGTCTTTATGCATATAACTCCTACTCCTATTTTGAATTAAAATTTGAAAAGTTATGTCCTTTCTCCATAAGGACACAACCTTTCAATATGTCATAACCTTTTATCTTTCTCTATTAATAACTACATTAACTACTAATATTTTATTCTTTACTTTCCTTTTTTTTAATTCTTTTTCTTCTATTTAAACATCTACAAACGATTTCTACTTCATTCATTCTTTAAATTATTGTTTTTCTTTCATCTCCTCTACACCTCTCTTTCCCTTTTCCTCTATTTCTTTATTCTTAGTTTTTCTTCTTCTTCTCCAACATTCTCTCACTCTTTTCTTTCCCCATAGCCGAACTAACCCCTTTCCTTTTCTTTTTCTTTTCTTTTTAATTTCATTTCCTACACTTATAATGGGAAAAACCAAAGGATCTTCATCATTAAGGCTAAGGAGGGATGATCAAGATGAGGAGGAGCCACAAAAGGAGAATTTACAACTCACATATCAAGCTAAGTTTCCTATTCTCTCTCATGAAGAAGGTGATAGGTTTACTAAAAATAAATTTAGAGAAATTGTTGCATGCAAGTATATCCCTACCTCTTTACTTCAAGATATTAGTATGCATGATTCCTTTACTCAATTGCTAATAAATTGTGGCTTAAAGAAATTCATCTCTATGCATGAACACACATTTGTTGACTTGAATATGGAATTTTATACATCCTTAGAGGTTAATGCTAATGATTCACATATCCTTGAGTTTCGGATGTTAGGAAAACCCCACTAACTTACCTATTCTTTTATGCAACGTGTCTTTAGTTTTAAGAAGGATGGTATGTGCAATATGCCCAAGTCTTTTAATGTTGATGAATTTTAGACTTTCTTAACTGATTTACCACCACCTTTTAGACCAATGAAAGGCAAAGCTATGTTTCTTAAGGATTTGTAATTTTGGTTGTTGCATAAGGTGCTTTATTGTGTAGTATTTCATAAGTCTGAATTTAATAGAGTTTCGGCTCAAGAAATATTTTTGATGTAGTGCATTCACAATAGAAAATAAGTATGTTGGACTTATTGGATATTTAATCAACTTTTGACATGTGCTAATCGAAAAGATGTTCCTTTGACACATGGTCATATTATTACAATCATTGCCAAATCATTTATTATTGATCATTGACCGTGTTGCACCATGTACTTACTTTACTAAATAAGCCTTTGTGCAAGGTGAAGTTGTAGATACGTCTTTTCATTTTATTCATGCACACACAAGATCTTGTTGAAAGGGTATTTCCTATCCACATTTTATAGGTGATCAAGATGCCAAGGAGCCTGCTCAAGTAGCTAATGTTAGAGATGATGTTCATGAAGAAGAGCATAATGTGGGAGATAATTTGAACCAAGAGGAATGGCCTCAAAATGATGCGTCTATCCCTTCTTTTCCTATACAAGGAGGTGCAAGTGGCTCTTCTAGCCATGACTTGCCTCTTTAGGAGTAAGTATTGGCAAACCAAAAGGCGATGCAATAATAATTGAGTGGAATGGAGACTTTTAACCTCCAACTAGCTCACCGCCAATACCGGGTAGAGTACAAGATGTAACAATACTTTGCCCGTTGTGGATATACCATTGAGTCTCCACCACCATCTCCTTCAGACGATTGAGGGAGTTTTTCCTTTTTTTCTACTTTTTCTTTTATATTTCACATTGGGGACAATGTATATTTTAAGTGTGGGGGAAGAGATATTAGTAGTTAATAGTAGATAATATGCATGTTAGTGTTTGTATTTTATTTTGTTCATGTTTCATTCATTGTTATACATGTTGTCATTTGTATTTCGTTCATTTTGTTTAGTTTGTTTATGTTTAGGTTATTATGCTTATGTGTCTATGCTTTATTTTGCACTTATTCATCTTCTCTACATCAATAAGTAGCTTCTTTTCTAGTTCATTTAATTTTGATTGAAGTCTTACTTTTATGTCATGTTAATAATTAATTTTTATACTCAATTGGTGGAATTTTAAGTTTCATATAGTATATTCTTCAAGTTTTTCTTATTATCTCTTTTTATTATTTTTAAAATCTAGCAAATTTTTAGTCCACTTTCTAATTATGCTTACGGTTAAGATATTAAGGATTTAAGCTTCAGTTTCTTAGTACTTAGGTAGTTTAAGGAAAATTTTAGCCATAATATAAAAAACTAGCATTTTCAATAATGGATGAGGATACGAAAAAAAAATTATATAGAAAAAGTGATGCTTATTGATGTGATCATTTCGAGTAAGTTGTGTGTAAGTGAGTATGCTCCTTAATTGCATTCATTTGGAAAGAATGTATGATATTGCAAGTATAAGAAAAAAATATTTTTAATTAGTGGGATGGAGCATAAAATGCACCCACTAGAAAAAAAAGAGAAAAAAATGTATCTAAAAATGCCATGAGGAATATTAATCTATGCGTGTGCTTGATTTTTATCCCAAAAAGCTACACGTGTTTATAGAAATCTTAAGTTTAAAGAATGAATATTTTGGCTAGATAGCTTAGTTAGCACTTTGACTTTATATTCTTGATTTTGTTATTAATAGGCTGAGATAATGTGTTAAATTTATTGCCCATACTATGAGACTTGTTTCCTCTTTCATTGTTGAGCATTGAAAGTTAATTGTTAACTATCTTTTTCTACAAAATTTCTTTCATTATTAGAATAACTTGTTAAGATGGCTACATATATTTTGGAAAGGATAAAATTTTTGTTGTTTTTCCTACTTAGCTCTTTGTTTCTTGCCCTCAGGTTTAAGTGTAGGAAAATTTGATAGTATACAAAATAGCATAGTAATTTAGGATCATTTTGTTGACTTTCTAATTAAATTGCATTTTCATTATGTTTAATTATATGTTATTATTATAGTTTTGTGCTTTTATCTTTTCTTTGTTATTTATGTGGTTTATAGGTTCTTTTGGACTAATCTCAAGCTTAAAATTGATTTGGAATGCATTGGAATGAAGTTTGGTGATTAAAAAGTCAAAGGAGGCATTTCAGCAACCGTGTCGACTTGTCCTGCCTGTGCCGACTCGTGACAGCAAGCAGTTGTGCCGACTTGACCTGCCTACTGGTGCCGACTCGAGTTGAAGGAAAGAGGCTGGTGCCGACTCATGCCACCATGCCGAGTCGTGACAGAGCCAGCCCGTGTCGACTCATACCCGACTCGGCACAGTGTGCCGAGTAGTTTAGGTACCCATTCTTCGCACCTTTTCCAATTACACCCCTCTCTGAAAGTGCACGAATTGAGATGTTTAGCAAGCCTATAAATACATGTATTGGCTGCATTTTAGACAAAAAATTAGATATCAGAAAATATTTATTTTATTCGTTAAAAGTATTAGTTTTATTTAATTAGTATTATTGTTGCAATTCAAATATTCAAGTGAAGAACATTCAAAGCAAGTCAAGGAATCTTCAAGAAGGCTATCTACATTCAAAGTTATATCTTTCTCTCTTAGTACTTTGTATTTTATTTACCTTCTTGTTGTTGTTTAATTGTGTTTATCATGTATCTTGGCTAAGCCATTGTTTGTTAGAATTACAAGGAAGAATGAATAAATTAATTACATCTTTTATTTTATGTTATATTAATGATTTGAATTTAATTGTGAGTTTGAATGTGTTGTGTATGATTGGCCATCATATATAATGTTTAAATCAAATATGTACGCAATGAGAGTTGGTGCATTTTGGTGGACATATAATTGAATTCATTAAAGGTAATGAAATCACTTGGAGATAAGAATTTCTATATTATATGTTAAAAATTATAAACCTTGCATGGTAATTTTATGGATTTTATTTATCTCTACAATGACATGAGAATACCTATAGACTCTAAATGAATTACCCTTAATTGACAATGAGAGTTGCTTTTAAGGACTTTAAGTTTAAATGACAACGAGAGTTGCATTTATGCCTTATACCATATTTATAATCATTTCATGTAATTATTTATTTATATCTTGTAATTCTTGATAAATTCCTACTTGTAGTTCCAATAAACCCTATTTCAACTTGATATTTAGAATAACTAGATTAATTAGTGTAGTTAGTAATTAATTAGAATAATCCAATAATCTTCTTTATTAATATTTTGCCTATCCATCTTAGTACCTATTCGGTTAATACAAAATAGCTCCAAATTTCCGAGTGTTCGACACCCTACTTACTCTATACTTAGTCTTAAAGATTAGAGTGATTATATTTGACCCACTATCACAACTTTATGTGTGTCTTTGTATATATTCTAACTATTTTAAGTTCTCTGGTTCATTTTATTAAATAGGAATATGGAGGCCATATTGAGGAGTGAGTTACATAAATTATCGAGGCTAGTGGCTTTTGTGGTCATCACAAATGTAATTTTTATTTCTATACAATCCATGAAACATAAAAATTAGCCCAATTTTGTTTGAATGGGTCTAACACCATAGACATATCACTTTTATATTAGTTTTTTTAGATACTATATTTGAGATTGCTTCTAACTTATGGTTCAAAATGTTTATGTGATTATGGTTAGTGATTGTTAACAAAATGTTTTAGTTCTTTATTGTCATTTATAAACTTATAGGCTATGTATTAAAAAAATACATTCACAGTTCAATTTAACCCATCAAAATATATTGACTTCAGAGAATCGGAAATACCAACTGGTTAGTATTTGAGCACATCAACGTTGAATATTTAGATAATATTTGGGTTAGTGGGCTTAGTAGGATCACTTGATTAACTCAACAGTGTTTATCATTCTTCAATGTCATAGCTGAATAAATGGTCTTGTGTTTATCTACTTGTTAATTCTGAATTACCCACCCACATATATATCTTTTGATTCCATATTTATATACAAAATAATTGAAATTTATATTAATACTAATATTTAATTATTATGTAAAATTTAGGTATATGTAAAAATTTATATACAAAATAATTGAAATTAATATTGATATTTAATTATTATGTATAATTTGAGTATATGTAAAAATATATATACAAATAAATGAATTTAAATGGGTAAATGTGTGAGTAATATTTATATAGGTTAAATGGGTTTGGATACTCATGTAAATAATAAATGGATCATAAATGGGTAAATGGGTAATTAAGGGTCTTACCCATATATATCTAACTCATACCCACCCAACCTACCCATTTTGCCACCTATAGTTATTACCACTTCAGAAAAGCTTCTTGTGAAAGTGCACTCTGCTATATATACTGGAGCAACTGCAAGGCCTATACCCTTTCTAATACTAGTGAAATAGTGACTTACACTTATCATTTGAAAAGATTCTGCCCAATTCATTGTTCCTGCTCTAACAAACAATATACCAACATAAAGGAAAATTACACAACAGTGGCTTTCATATCAGATAAAAGGTGAGCTATAGCAGAACCAATAATGGAAAATATTTCTGTAATCCAAAATGCCTCGTAATATTTCTTCCAACTGACTTTAAACTATTTTGCCATATTATATCCACTGACTAAAATAGATGCATCATCTGAATCACAGAAATATCATTTAGCACAAATATAAATATTACAAACTAAAAGAAAGGGGACTTTTAGCGGTGAACTTTCAGCAAACAATACAACAAAATTATGTTTACAACTGTGCGCATTATGTTTTCAAAATTCCTATTTTGTGTTATGCAATTGTATTATTGGACATGCCTCTTCAGTTTGGGCCTTAGGCCGAAGGCAATATATGTTAATTTGATTGTGCAACTTTATGTGTGTCTTTTTACATATTCTAACTTCTTCAACTTCTCTGGTTCATTTTATTAAATAGGAATATGGAGGCAACATTGAGGAGTGAGTTACATAAATTATCGAGGCCAGGGGCTTTTGTGGTTGTTACAAATGAGATTTTTGTTTTTATACAATTCATGAAACACAAAAATTGGTCCAATTTTGTTTGATATAGGTCTAACACTGTAGACACATTACTTTTATATTATTTGTTTTGGATACTATACTTGAGATTGCCAGTAACTTATGGTTCAAAATATTTATGTGATTGTGGTTAGTGATTGTGACATAATTTTTTAGTTCTTTATTGTCGTTTATAAACTTCTAGGCTATGTATTAAAATAAATAAATTCACAGTTCAATTTGACCCAATAAAATATGTTGACTTCAGAGAATAGGAAATACCAAGTTGTTAGTATTTGAACACATCAACGTTAAATATTTAGATAATATTTGGGATAGTGGGCTTAGTAGGATCACTTGGTTAACTCAATAGTGTTTATCATTCTTCAATGTCATAGCTGAATAAAAGGTCTCGTGTTCATCTACTGGTTAATTCTAAATTATTCACTCGCATAAAAATCTTTTCATATTTATATACAAAGTATAATACTATATTTATATACAAAATAATTGAAATTTATTTTAATACTAATATTTAATTATTATGTAAAATTTGGGTATGTGTAAAAATTTATATACAAAATAATTGAAATTAATATTTAATTATTATGTAAAATTTGAGTATATGTAAAAATTTATATACAAATAAATGAATTTAAATGGGTAAATGGGTGGGTAATATTTATATGGGTAAAATGAGTTTGGATACTCATGTAATTAATAAATGGGTCATATATGAGTAAATAGATAATTAAGGGTCTTACCCATATATATCCAACCCATACCCACCAAACCCACCCATGTTGCCACCCATTGAACTTATTACCACTTCAAAAATGCTTCTTGTGAAAGTGCACTCTGCTATATATACTGAAGCAACTGCAAGGCCTATACCATTTCCAATGCCAGTGAAAAAGTGACTTATAATTACCATTTGAAAAGATTCTGCCCAATTCATTGTTCCTGCTCCAACAAATAATATTCTAACACAAAGGAAAATTGCACAACGGTGGCCTTTCATATCAGATAAAAGGCGAGCTATAGCAGAACCGATAATGGCAAATATTTTTATAATCCAAAATGCCTTGTCATATTTCCTTCAATTGACTTTAAACTGCTTTGACATATCATATCCACTGACTAAAATAGCTGCATCATCTGAATCATAGAAATATCATTTGGCACAAATATAAATATTATAAACTAAGAGAAAAGGGGACTTTTAGCAACCAACTTTCAGCAAAGAATACAACAAAATTTTGTTTATAACTGTACGCATTATGTTTTCAAAATTCCTGTTTTGTGTTATGCAATTGTATTACTGGACATGCCTCTTTAGTTTGGGCCTTAGGCTGAAGGCAATATATGTTAATTTGATTGTGCAACTTTATATATGTATTTGTACATATTCTAACTTCTTCAAGTTCTCTAGTTCATTTTATTAAATAGAAATATGGATGCAATCTTAAGGAGCGAGTTACATAAATTATCGAGGCCAGAGGATTTTATGGTCGTTACAAATGGGGTTTTTGTTTTTATACAATCCAGGAAACACAAAAATCAGCCAAATTTTATTTGATATGGGTCTAACACTATAGACGTATTACTTTTATATTATTTGTTTTGGATGCTATGCTTGAGATTGCCACTAATTTATGGTTCAAAATGTTTATATGATTGTGGTTAGTGATTATTGACGTAATTTTTTAGTTCTTTATTGTCATTTATAAACTTCTAGGCTATATATTAAAAATAAATAAATTCACAGTTCAATTTGACCCATCAAAATATGTTGACTTCAGAGAATAGGAAATACCGAGTTGTTAGTATTTGAACACATCAACGTTGAATATTTAGATAATATTTGGATTAGTGGGCTTAGTTGGATCACTTGATTAACTCAATAGTGTTTATCATTCTTTAATGTTATAGCTGAATAAAAGGTCCCGTGTTCATCTACTGGTTAAATCTGAATTATTCATCCGCATAAAAATCTTTTGATACCATATTTATATGCAAAATAATTAAAATTTATTGTAATACTAATATTTAATTATTATGTAAAATTTGGGTATATGTAAAAGTTTATATACAAAATAATTAAAATTAATATTAATATTAATATTAATATTTAATTATTATGTAAAATTTGAGTATATGTAAAAATTTATATACAAATAAATGAATTTAAATGTGTAAATGGGTGGATAATATTTGTATGGATTAAATAGGTTTGGATACTCATATAATTAATAAATGGGTCATAAATAGGTATATGAGTAATTAAGGGTCTTACCCATATATATCTAACATATACCCACCCAACCCACCCATAGAACTTATTACCACTTCAAAAAAGCTTATTGTGAAAGTGTGCTCTGTTATATATACTATAGCAACTACAAGGCCTATACCCTTTCCAATGCCAGTGAAAAAGTGACTTACAATTACCATTTGAAAAGATTCTGCCTAATTCATTGCTCCTGCTCCAACAAACAATATACCATCACAAAGGAAAATTGCACAACGGTGGCCTTTCAGACCACATAAAGGGCGAGCTATAACATAACCAATAATGGAAAATATTTCTGTAATCCAAAATGCCTCATCATATTTCCTCCAACTGACTTTAGATTGTTTTACCATATCATATCCACTGACTAAAATAGCTGCATCATCTAAATCACGGAAATATCATTTAGCATAATTACAAATATTAAAAACTAAAAGAAATGGGACTTTAAGCGGCCAACTTTTCGTAAACAATACAGGAATATTATGTTTACAACTGTGCATATTACGTTTTGAAAATTCCTATTTTGTGTTATGAAATTGTATTGCTGGACATGCCTTTTCAGTTTGAGCCTTAAGCCGAAGGCAATATATATTGATTTAATTGTGCAACTTTATATGTGTCTTTGTACATATTATATTTTCTTCAAGTTCTTTGGTTCAATTTATTGAATAGGAATATGAAGGCAATCTTGAGAAGTGAGTTACATAAATTATCGAGGCCAGAGGCTTTTGTAGTCGTTACAAATGAGATTTTTATTTCTATACACTCCATAAAACATAAAAATCAACCCAATTTTGTTTTATATGGGTCTAACACTATAGACATATTACTTTTATATTATTTATTTTGAATACTATGCTTAAGATTGCTACTAACTTATGGTTTAAAATGTTTATGTGATTGTGGTTAGTGATTGTTGACATAATTTTTTAGTTCTTTATTGTCATTTATAAACTTCTAGGCTATGTATTAAAAAAATACATTCATAGTTGAATTTGACCCAATAAAATATATTAGCTTCAGAGAATAGGAAATACCAAGTTGTTAGTATTTGAATACATCAACGTTGAATATTTAGATAATATTTGGGTTAGTGGGCTTAGTAGGATCACTTGATTAACTCAACAATGTTTAAATCATGAGACTTGTGAGTTGTAATTTTAGTTGTAGTCCCTGGATCTATAGTGCTGATCAGCAATGATGGGAGAACTACAACAGTCATCTGAGTAAATGGAGGAATGCTGTTTGGATTAGTTGTCGATGCCGATAACAAAGCTGTCTCTGTCTTAACAGAGTGAGACTAAACTAAGCAAAAGGACTGATGAAGGTACGATCGGGGCTGTGCTGGATGAAGGGAGGCAACCGACCTTCTATAAATTCTATGTTATGGATGTACACACTTGTACCTTCTATAAATTTATTAAAGTTTATTTAATGTGTATTTGATGTACCTACCTCTACTCTTTGTCTCAGGCAACCGACCTCCACTTTTTTTTTTCTTTCCATAATTAATCCATATATTAAAACTTGAATTGATACTCCATATTTTCAAATTTTGAAGTTCATAGATATCACATACTTTCATAATTTAAATTTAGTGAATATGAACTATCACTCGTATATTATAGATTTTGTCATACAATAATGAACTATAAATTAAAAGTTCTAGGCAAAGTTGTATATCTGACTATGTAGCCTAATAATCAAAATGTCCTAATGTTAAATTCTCACATCTAAATGAATTTTAAGATCTTAATTCAATATTGCCCCCATTTTAAATAAGGTGTTTGGCATTGTAAAATTTTGCAAATGAATTATTTATATTTTGGTAGTCTGAATTTCAAATATTGGACTATTTATGTGACATCCCTCCCTACCGACATCTCACTGGATAGCACCGACACTCTAACTACTCCATCCGAGACATCGATGTGAAGAGGCATCACTTCTGTGTTATAAACCATCCTACAATCACCATTCAACGGTTATATGGTCACTCATTCGTTATAACTATGCATGCTACATTATGCTTGTTATTAACCAACCTTTTATAGGTTTTCTGGCCAACTATTTTTCAACTCACAATTGATAAGGATTTATATTTTAAACCTTCGAGGTGGGTGTTAGAAGGGAAATTTCCAATGGTTACATAGGGATTAATTTTTTGAAGGATGAGTGGCATTGGTAAATGGTGGTATGAATATGGGTTTTTTCTTTCTCTTTCTTCTTATTTCTTCTTTTTTTTTCTTTTTCTTTCTTCTTTCTCTTTTTTTTTCTTTCTTTATTTTTTACACTCATCCGTATAAGAGCAAGAATAATGGCAAGCTATAATATACAACTGATATAATATACAATAAGATGGCATACTACAAAAGGGCTGTTAGGGAATGGGTGATTTTATATACAAATATACATAAAAAAAAAAGGGACAAACCCATCTGCCCTAACATACAAGGTCAGTCTAGACCTAGAGAGTACTGCCTTAACAACAACAAAAAGGTGTAGTTACTCTCTATCACATGCCCTATCTCATAACAAAAAGAAAGTGGTCTGGATAGAAACTAGGTTCAAGTGAAAGAGACTAAAACTCCGAAAGTAGTAATGTGTGTCACTGTAATAACTGTCAAACATCCATCGACAAAATCCTCTCTGTCTATGTATGTATGATAATCGACAACTATAGGCTCTAGAGCAACTCTGAATGATAGAACAACATTAGCATCATGGCGTATGTAAAAGTGTACCTCTATCTTTGCCCCATCTACCTCGTACGTCATAGTGGTCCACATGATAGCCATACTATGTACAATACTAATAAAGTCTATCCTATGTTGAAAAAGAATAAAAATAGAGTGGTAAGTATTTTCTCAAGAAAATACCTAATGAATGGCAGATTATAATGCTATCCCAAGAATTAATAAGGAATAACAATAATCCATAGCATTTGAATTAATCAAAGCTATAACCATTTGGTTCATAAAATAATTCATAAAGATTGAACATAATTTATAATCAAATCATAAGAATCATTTATAGTAACTTTTTAAAAATCCACTCAAGCTTGCCGGAGGTTTTCTAATCACACAATTTAATTAACTCTCTTTCAAAATATCATTCTCATAATATACACAGCACAGTACAATGGTGGGAAATATTAGGAAAGAAATGGTAGTTTTAATGATTTTTTCTTAAAAATGGCATGTGGGACCATTAAAATTATAAGGAAACGGTTATTTGAGTCGACTTCGACCTCTTTTAAAAAGGTTTAAATATTTGATATTTTGAATATTTGTAATTTTTTTTTAAAAAAAAAGAAAAAAATGCTCATTAACTCTTTGCTGTAAGGCAAAAATGCACCTTTGCCCTTTTATTTTTTCTACAATCAACAACTATAATTTTTTATTTGTTATTTTGCATTATTAGATGATATGATTTTTTTAAAATATAGTTTTATTGATTAATAAAGAGTTATTATGAATATTTTTATCTTGATTAAAAAAATTATAATTGATAACATAGTTAATTTTTTTTTCTTAAGATTAGGGTCAATATTTTAGTCATATGCCACCTCATCACCAAGTTACAGGTAGATCATCTACAATAGCAAATAAGCCTATGCATCTTTATCCATTACTAGGAGCCCCTAAAAATTTTCCACCCCTACCTCATAATGGTCTTAAAATCTCTCCACAGCTTCCCTATCTTTTTTTTTTTAAAAAAAAAGCTTTTTGTAACAGCCAACATTACTCCTTGTAATAGCTAATATTTCCAATCTCCTAAAATATCTCCAAGGTGGTTGTTACTCCCGCCCCAACATCAAAAGGTAAGTCCTAATAATAGATAAAATCTTATTATTATTTGAACTGGGAGCTTTACTAATAAAATCATCGTAGTGGGAATGTCAGGAATACCATTTGATCTCATTCTAACATTTATTGTCTCACTTGTACATCCAATTCTTTTTTGCCAAGTCATCTAAACTCTATTTTATTTTAAGGTAAAGTTTTTGGAAACTAAGTTATCAAATTGGTGTAGTGAGCATAAACATTCATTTTTCATTTTTCATTTTGCCCACTATAGGGATTCTCCTCAAAACTAAGAAAATATTCCTTTATATACCATTAATCCATTAATCATATGATCCTTATACTAAAATTCAATTTTTGGAGGTAGTATTGCTACCACCTCTATAAATTCAATTTTACAGCCTAATCTAGCAGTTTTATTCAAAGATTTAACATGCATAATGAAGAGAGTTGAGAAGGCTATAACAGTTCAACTTGGTGAAACTGTGTTCATAGGATAAAGTCAGCAAAGCAAAACTAAAGAATTTGTTGTAGTAGAAGTAAATATAGAGAAGGTTAGAGAAACGATGAAAAGGTATAGAGGTCTGACTAAAGAAGATTGGCATCATGGCCATAATGATACATCTCCCTTGTTAAAGAAAATTCATAAGGAGACTCTTCCTTCGAAGTTCAAAATTCTGCAACTGGAGTCTTATAACGACAACTAATATGCGAAACCATTTGTCAAAGTTCTATACTATGATCCATTTGCACACCATGTCTAAAACTAATATCAATTTAGAGAGGAATGTGTATTAAAAGAGGAATGCTATTAAATATTTTTTTTGCACAAATTAAGGCCTCAATACACAATGAGTCCATCTGAGTTGATAAATCATCAACTAATAACTTGTTCAACCTACTTAAATGAGAAGGCTATATATTGTTGCATTAAATGTATAAGTCCATTTTCAATATAGGTTATTCTAAATTCCTTATAACTTCTATATACTAACATTTAGAGCAATTTAGAAAATATATACAATCATATAAAAAATAAAAAGAACTCATTTTATTTATTTCTTAGCACTTGCTCCTAAGGTTTGTCACTAGCATACCTACTAAAAATATATCTTCTGACCTATAAGAGATAGTTCAAGAAGAATAAGAAAGCTTGAGAAGCTATATAAGCTATTTCAATAAAGTTGCGGTCCAAATCAAGAACTTAAGTTATAATGAAGCCCTAATAACTCTAAAGCAAAGAAATTGGTATCCAAAACTTATTAGTTATTTACTTCTTGATCCACTTAAAAGCTTCATTGAGTTAATAAGTAGGCCATAAAAGTTTTATAAGACATGATGAAGCACAGAGATTATGAGCGAGCCAGTTTTTATCGGGTACCATAAGTGATTGCAATTATGCCACTGGATTAATGCCGAATATGTCTTTCAAAAGGGTAGACCGAGAACCCTTTTTTAGGAATTTCCAGAGAAGTCTTATGCAATTAGAGTCGTTACCCGATCGCTCAAGAATAGGGAATAAATATCTTGGCTATGTAAAATCCATTCTCTTTGCCATATATTCTGAGCTTGAAAAGTGGTTTCTACTTAACTATTCCTCATTATACAATATAAATTGGATTACCGCATCACCCTATTTTCAAATTCATGATAGCAAAGAATATATAGGCATTCATAATATTCACTGTAACACCCTCACTTCAACCATATCATACTGATAATCATCACTTATATATATTTTTTAACATCTTATATTATCAGATATCTTTAACTCAAGATATTCACATTGTAATGTAAGATGGAAAGCTAAACATATTAATTATAAAATCTTACCTTAAAATATTCTTAATAGCATTAAATTTAGAGATGGCAATAGACTATGCTTAACCAACTTAAAACATTCATGAATATATAAATTTTTAGTATTATAGCATAATCTGCTAGTTACCATACATATGTACAATCATCTGAGTACGGAATATACAAAGTATAATTAAAAGATACATCAATCTAACTCATCAATTATCCCTTTGAGCAACCTCTACTCTAGGAGCAGTTGTGCTCCACAGTCATCAGCACACCTAGTCAGGGCACTTTAGTATCACCTCATATAACCTGAGTAAGAAGTACCAAGAGATCTAAGTGGGTGCAACTCGGTGAAAACCAAAAAGTTAAAAAGCTCCATCATGCTCTACACTCTCAAATCCAAATCAAAATGACATGAATATCTGAGTCTGTCTCATAAAATACTTGAATAATGGTAGACATACTATTCATGTACTCCTTCTTAACTACTGACATGTGAACAAAAACACTGATAAGCTCTATAGTAACCTTGAATGCAAACACTGCATTTATATTATAATATACTGTAAACTTAACTAGGGTCTCTGATGTTGTAACCTTATAATTCATGAAGGTCCAATGAATTGTCATTCTACTATTCTAACAATCTAGCACTAAGATATTTAATCTAAAAAATTGAAGAAAATGAGGGAGTGTGAGTAATTTCAGAGAGAAATTACCTAGTGAGTGATAGGAATACAAAGTTGATAGTTAAGAATATTTTCCAAAATAATAATTAATAATAAAGACTTAACAAATAGGAGTCAACAATATATCACCAAACAGAAATAATAAATTGAATAAATAATAATTTATTTACTATTATTATTAGGGGAAAGTATAAAAAAGTACCTTGTGGTTTCACTCTTTTTGCGATCTGAGTCTGAGGAATTTTTCTTGGCAATCGAGTAACATGTGGTTTTCACCGTTAACATATAAGTGACAAATTGACTAATGCTGTTAAATATGCATACATGGCACTCGAGGTGGCACCTGATGTGTTAATTTTTTACATGTCACAACCCAAAAAAATAAAAAAAAATTGGAAGCTTTAACCCTAAATACCAAAAATCAATATGAGCAAATTACTTGAAATCCCTAACCCTAAATTTCTATCAAACAAACTCAATTAAACAAACTTAAATAGGGATTTTTCTTTTTATCAACAAGCATTTTTCATTACAATCAAACAGGGGCGATTTCTACTCAAGGGGAGTAGCACAATTGATGGATTAGAGAATAAAAATCATAGTCACATTTAAAATTGGAGCATTTACTTGGGGAAGGAGGAACTGTTTACGTGAGGGAAAAGGTATGTGTTGCTCCAAACTTAAAAGGGTCGGGTTTGAGAAAACGGGTTTGTGAAACTTAAATGCACAATCGGGTCTAGTACAATCGGGTCTTTTACATTGTTCTTTGCTGTCGCTGTTGATATTTTTATTGTTTACTTGCTTGGAAGGTGCTGTCTCTATTGATATTATTGTTGCTTACTTAGAAGGTATAAGGGAGTTTATAAACTAAATAAAACTTTATTACGGTAATACAATATTTAACTCTGATACAAAATATTTACTCTCATGAAATTTATTATATAAACTCTTCCAATGGACAATAGACTCTCTATTCTCAAAATAATTAGTTTTTCTCATATATTATTCCCCTATTCTCTTATGATTATATACTAAAATGTATGTCTATGTTTAGTTATAAAAAATGATTATAAATCATTTTATGTAAAATATTGATTCTTATTTTTGTTTATTTAAACAACCTTCATTTATTAGTTAATCTACTAACTATATGCATATATTATTTTCATTGAATAGTTTTAACTATTTTAGGCTTTTTTTATTTTAAAATCTTAAGTACAAAAGTCTCTCTTATCTGGTTAGTTTGAGTTACTGTTTAGACTAGTGCAAGTTATTAGTGTGTCCTCGTAATAGAGGCAATATTCGTTCTTATTTTTATTTTAGGACATCTTCAATCAACACCAAATTTAGTGTGGGTTAGACCATCTCCAACCCAAACCTTTAAAATGCAGTAAATTTTACTTCAAAATGCATATGCTACAGTAAATTTACTCCAACCCATTACTTCATTTTCAACTCCAAAAAGAATATTCTCCACATATTCCTATCTAATACTAATATTATATTATTTATACTTTTTACATATTACACCCATATTTTATTTAATACTTACCATATACACCCATTTATTTATTTATAATAAAATTTATTATTTTAATATATTTTAAAAATAAATACTATATGAATTAAATAAATAATATATTTTAATAATAACTAATATAAATACATCGACATATTTTTAAAATTAAATCATATAATATATGAAGAGAACTAAAAGACATTAAAATAAATTTATTAAAAAAACATAAAATTACATCTTAAAATTAAAGTAATCTATTACAAGCGCTAATTAAATTCAAAAATACAAATCAACACCTTTAATAATTTAATCATTTGAATTAGAATAATTTTTCCACAAACATTCAATTAATGCATTGCGAAGTGCAATATGAGCATCTTTGTCCTTAATTCGTCTATGACGAGCAAGAAATTGTTCAAACCGGGTGTTATCGTCAACCATCATTTCAACATCTGCAGTTGGAGCTTCTATTGCGTTAACAATTAATGCATTTAAGTCACGTTCATCCTCAATAATCATATTGTGGAGAATAATGCACGTTGTCATTATGTCATGCAAGTGTTCTTTTCTCCAGAAACGTGCTGGTCCTGCTACAATTGCAAAGCGTGACTGTAGAACTCCAAAAGCACGCTCGACATCTTTTCTGCATGATTCTTATTTCATAGCAAAAAAAAATTTCTTTGGACCTCGAGGTTCATGAATTTTTTGAACAATATTGCTCTATTTTGGGTATATACTATCAGCTAAAAAGTAATCCATATCATAACTTTTTCCTTCTATGACATAATGTACTGGAGGAGCAATACCTTGTGTAAGATCAGAAATAAGATGAGATGATTCTAAAACATTGATATCATTATTAGTTCCTGGCATACTAAAAAAAGCATGTCATATCCAAAGATCATAATCGGCAATAGCTTCCAAAATTATTGTTGGTGATTCACTACGGCCTGCATAATGTCCAGCCCATAATGTTGGACAATTTTTCCACTTCCAATGCATACAATCCAAACTGCCCAACATTTTAGGAAAATCACGTTCTTCACCAATATGGAGCAGCCTAGCAATATCATCACTGTTAAGTCTTCTTAAATATTGCTAAGAAAAAAATTGCACAATAGTGCGATAAAAGTTTTTAAAGCTTTCAATCGTTGTAGACTCATCAATTTTGACATATTCATCTGTTGCATATACAGGTAGCCCATATGCCAACATTCGAAATGCTGATGTTATTTTTTGTAGAGGCGATAACCCAAGTCTACCAAGGGCATCAGTTCGTTGTTCGAAATATGGATTATGACTTTTCACTGCATCAACTATACGAAGAAATAAACTTCGTGACATTCGAAATCGTCGGCGAAAAAATTCCTCACCATATCGTGGATTTTCAGAAAAATAGTCATTGAATAAATTTTGATGTGCAGCTTCACGATCTCGCCGAACAACAATATGACCTGGAATCGATCTACCATATCGAGTGATACAATTACATCGTTGATTTTGATAATATTCGATCATCATATTACAACGTTGCTTGATATTCTTCATTCGATAACCCAACTGGATTATCATCATTAGAAAATGAACTTGATGAGTTATGAACTGATGGACCGCCAATATTAAAATTCATTTTGGGAAACATTTTTAAGTATACAAGAAGAGTATTTGGAAAGAGTTTTTTAGAGAGATCGTGATAAGATTTTCACATATGCTTTGAGTTTTTACATCCATAATGAATTAATTTTTATAAATAATTTTCCATAAAAATGATAAGATTGTCTTTTTTATCCAACGGTTGATATGATCTTGCATACCATCCAACGACTAAATTTAAAAGCAGAAGATAATTCTTGTCCTGCCTTTGTATTTTTTCAAAAAGATGATAAGATTTTATGTCTTTTGTATCCAACGGTTGAGATGATCTTGCATACCAATCAACGGCTAAATTTAAAAATAGAAGATAATTATTGTCCTGCCTTTGTATTTTTCTAAAAAGATGATGAGATTTTCTGTCTTTTTTATCCAACGGTTGAGATGATCTTGCATATCATCCAACGGCTAAATTTAAAAGTAAAAGATAATTCTCGTCCTGCCTTTGTATTTTTACAAAAAGATGATAAGATTTTCTATCTTTTGTATCCAACGGTTGAGATGATCTTGCATACCAATCAACGGCTAAATTTAAAAGCAGAAGATAATTATTGTCTTGCCTTTGTATTTTTCCAAAAAGATGATGATATTTTCTGTCTTTTTTATCCAACGGTTGAGATGATCTTGCATACCAATCAACGGCTAAATTTAAAAGCAGAAGATAATTATTATCCTGCTTTTGTATTTTTCCAAAAAGATTATGAGATTTTCTGTCTTTTTTATCCAACGGTTGAGATGATCTTGCATACCAATCAACGGCTAAATTTAAAAGCAGAAGATAATTATTGTCCCACCTTTGTATTTTCTCAAAAAGATGATGAGATTTTCTGTCTTTTTTATCCAACGGTTGAGATGATTTTACATACCAATCAACGACTAAATTTAAAAGCAGAAGATAATTATTGTCATGGTTTTGTATTTTTCCAAAAAGATTATAAGATTTTCTATCTTTTTTTTTCCAACGGTTGAGATGATCTTGCATACCAATCAACGGCTAAATTTAAAAGCAGAAGATAATTATTGTCATGCCTTTGTATTTTTCTAAAAAGATGATAAGATTTTCTGTCTTTTTTATCCAACGGTTGAGATGATCTTGCATATCATCCAAGGGTTAATATTTAAAGTAGACAAATAATGCAGAAGGGATTCCTTTATATAAATAAGTGTCATATCCATATAATTTGTTCATAACACATTGCAACATCTTCTGATAAACTCCAAAAACTCATTTTAACATTTGAAAGTATCAATCTGAGCATCTGGATACACCCATTCAGAAGATTTGCTTTTATGTGAAGTCTATATGGAAATTTCACAAGACCCAATTGTTGGTGTTTATCAAACTTCAGATACATTTTGGTCACGAGTAGAAGAAAAATATAATGCAGAGAAAGATCAAAATTGCGAGGAGCGTACAAAGAAGTCATTATAATGTCGATACCAAATAATTGAGAAAGCTGTAAGAAAATTAACTGGGTGCAGTAGACAAATAGAAAATATGCATCCTAGTGGTGTTTCAAATGTAGACATTGTAAGTATTTTATTACAATAATTTTATTTTAATATTATTCATATTATCTGTAATGTCTTCTTCATATGCATTATATTATTTAATAATAAGATTTTAATTAATTATTTTCAGTTAATTCAAGCAAAAACATTAATGCAGTAAGATGTACATTATAAAAGAGGTTTCAAATATGATCACATGTGGCACATAGTCAAAGATTTTGTGAAATTTAAAGATGATAGCCGCACTTCGAGGCAAGTTAATAAGATTGTGAATGAATCATCAGGATCTGAGACTCTTACTCCTGATTCTATAGTTCCAGCATCTCTTGGGGTTTCAGGATTTTCAAATGATTTGAATGCATCTGACGCTGTTGGTTCGTCAACTGGACGTCCTATTGGGGTGAAAAAAGCGAAATTGAAGAGAAGAAAGAAGGAACAAGAATAAAAAATGGCAGAAAAAATGGATCTTCTTCTGGAAGAAAATCGATAAGTTGTTGATTTGTTGAAAAAGGCTCAGACTAGATTAGAAAAAAAGGTGGCCGTCCAGGAATTCAAAGAAGAAAATAAGATTTTATTTACAGATCTTAATTCTATCGAAGATCTTGAATTTCGTGCATTTTTGGCAGCTGAAAAAAGGAGGATTATGCATAAAAGATCTCAACAACACCAACCACCACCTCTTGCATCTAATGCTTTTGGTCAATATTTTAATGATATTGGTGGATCTGGCTTTGATTTACCAGATTATTAAATTATATGTAATTAAATGTATGATTTCGGGTATTATGTTAATTTAATATTTTTGTGGACTGTTATTTTAAACCGGTTGTTAAATTAATGCAAATCTATGGTTGTTATATTTTTTCTATCCAAATATTAATATTATTTAAGTACATAATTTATTCAATTAAAAATATTTTATTATTTAAGTAAAAAAATAATATTATTTTTAATGACAATAATAATAATATTTAAGTAAAAATAATAATAATTAAATCAAATTTATATGCATTTGGTAATAATATGATAAATATAATATATATTTGGACTAAATTCAACAAAGTTATTTGGACTACATTGTAACAAATGATAAAATTTGGTTGTTATTGAAATTTTAAAAGAAACAAAAAGTACAAATGAAGTTTGCTTTTTTCGGCTGCATATATGCAGCACAAAATGCAAAATCTGCATTTTGCAGCACAAAATAAAGGTGGATTGGAGCAAAATGCAGGGGAAATTCTTCATTTTGAAGGTGGGTTGGAGATAGCCTTAGAGAATCCAACTCTAAAATTCACTCCATTTTGGAATGAATGAATAATTCTACATCAAATTTGATGTGGGGCTATTCTTCGACTCAAAATGGAGTGGACCATTTTTTTAATTAAAATTTTTAAATATATAATTTAACTCAAATTATTATTTTTAAAGAATTATAACATTTGTAGTATAAAAAATAAAATTGTTATATAAAATAATAAATTAATAGTGGACCATTTTTTTAATTAAAATTTTTAAATATATAATTTAACTCAAATTATTATTTTTAAATAATTATAACATTTTTAGTATAAAAAATAAAAATGTTATATAAAATAATAAATTAATTAGTAAAAATAAATAATTTACTTTTTTTTTGAAATTATTAAATAATGAAATACTTTTTTATTGAATGAATATGTAAAAAATATAAATATGACCATAATATGTCAAACATATAATTCATATAAAATTAATAACAAAATATAAAATAAGATATAAAAATAAATACATGAATAATATTTTTTTTAGAGTTAAAAATGCATTAATAGATTAGAGGAAAATTACTTTAAAAATAAAGTAAATTTATTGCATTTTAGTGTTATAAGTTGGAAATGACCTTAGATATGCTCTTCTTCAATCATATTCATTGCTTTTTATAATTGATGAGTAATCGTTTCTAACGGTTAGTGGCTACTCATATAACAACCTTCTAGTTAGTGAGTTGATAGCCATCTAGTTATGGTATGCCAACATATATTATTTCTTTTTGTCATGTCATGTGTGCTGGGCAGTGGAATTTTTTTCCCTTCACCTTTTTGTTATGTCAACCAGTCAAGCTTACTCACCAACTATTAAGATTAACTCAAAAAAAATTCAAAATGGATTCAGTTACGATCAGTTAGAGCTCGAGTTTAAACAACTCAAATTGGCTAATAAGTCAAGTTCGAAATTCTCAATATTTGATTTGATAAACTCACAAATTTAATCAAGTCTAATTAAACTTGTACAATTTATCACTTACTTTTTTTTAATCTTAATATAGTTATATGAATAATATCATGTTCAAATATTTCAAAATCTATATAGTTTAAAATTTTATAATTTTATATAATTAATCAAGTTGAATTAAATTTAAACTTCAAAAAAAAAGAGCATAATTGAGCTCATGGTCAAGTTTTGTAATCTAAATTTGAGAGTCGAGTCAAATTTGATTTTAACAATGTGTAGACACAACCCATCTCGATTATTCCCCTAATTAGTACTATTATTATCAAAATATTTTTTTACTCCATTTGTGTTTTGAACATTGCAATTCAACTCCTTATAGAGTTGATACTTAATACTATTGCATGCAAATTAATATAAGAGATAAGTACAAAAATTGGCTTGTGGTTTCGCCTTTTTTTAATTTTAGATATGTATGTGTTTTTTTTTAATCTTTTTTTTTATTTTAGTTTTGAGGCGTAGGTAGCGTAGCGAGTATTGGGCTTGCCCATGATGTGTGTTGTTGGATTGAGTTTGAGTTGATGGTTCACAGCATAACAACAAAAATAATAGAATATTCTATTTAAGAGGCCAGTAGATGTAGATCGGCCCAAGACGGAGGAGCAAGAAAGCTCAAATTCTGTGTCTCTGCATCTGTATCTGGCGATGGCTCTGCTCCGCTTCTCAATTTGAGACAAAAAGGAAAGGATAATGCTTGCTGCGTCTTCTTCCATAAATAGCTGACTGCCGCTGTTATGCTCTTTTTCTTTAAATTTAGGTTGCAATGATCATAAAAGGGTTGTTCAGGAGATATCAAAGATGGAATCCTGTACACCCCACTTTTGGAGCTTTTTGGGGCATGGGACTAGGCTTCGGCTGTGGTGTCGGATGGGGTCCTGGGTTTGGTCCTGAAGTGATTGGCTATGTTGGTGCTGGCTGCGGTGTTGGATTTAGTGTGGGCATCACTCTGGCTGGTTTTGGCATTGGTCTTCCCGCTAATTACGTCTTTGAAGTTCCTTACAACGGTACCCTTCTTCTTTTTTATTTTAATTTATTGTTTACTTCGGCTGTTTATTCATGAGTAGTTTTTGATTAAGCTAAGAACTGTTTAGACTTGTTTGGTGCATAAATTTATTATTCATTACTTTTAATGTAGCTTCAAATATCATTTAACTTCCATGTATGCAGCAGTACATGAATATTTGTCTGGATCTATTATTTCTCCAGCTATTGTGGCAACAAAGCGTCGTGCATTACCATTTGTCCGATCTAGTGGTCTTCTTTCTGGAAAAGATGCTGCTGGAGATGGTTGGAATAATCTTGCACCTGCCATCTCTGTCTTGCAAAGAGAAACCAGTACAAGTTTTTCTTCCTTCAACAAAAAAGTTTTCTTGGACAATGGGGTTCACTTATTCGACATGCAAAGCAAGTTGTGTATTCGTGCCAAGTCATTTTCTAAACATTTGGAAACATTTTGTGCTCACTTCTTCCACCCTCGCAAAGGTACAGCAACAACTTCATCATCTTAAGTGATTGTAACAATTTCAAATGTTAGTCCTGCTAACTGAAGTTGTGTGACTCCATGTCTGATTTGCTGTTCCTGCTCTTTTTTCTCCTCATTGCTAGCAGACTTCTATTTTATCTTTCCAGTAGATACTTGGTCACATTGCTTTCTGTCAGCGATAGTGAACCAGCACTTTCTGCAAATTTAGATGCCAAACTGTCATAGAGCTTCTAAAACTTCTGGTTTCTTCCTTGAAATGCCAAACTGTCATACAGCTAGTAGGAATTACTCCACTGTTATTTACTTGAATTCACGCAAATCAAAAACATTTCCAAGTTACCCTAATCAGTAGGGTAACTGACAATCTTGGATTTCGTGGCAACAAATGTAGATTTATACCCCTTGACAATGTCACTACTGCAGCACCTATTTTACACCGGATATCAGAAGAGGACATAGTTTTCTCACTAACGGCACATTGTAAATGACTGCCTGCTCCCACTTCAGCTGGATAATTATATTCACCAGTGTCAAGATTGGGCGGTAATACTTAATCCCATCAAGATTAAGGAACATTTCATCCCTTTTAACACATGCATGGCAGGAATAACAAGGAAACATAAATTTCCTTATGCCTTTTTTCTCTATTTGGTCATCTTTATCATTCAAGTCCTCTAATAGCTTATCTTTGCCCTTTACCAATTTATGTGATCCCTCATCACTGGTGGTGCCTTTGTGTTGATTTTCCACATGGAGAAAATAACTCCCTACTAAGTTTTCCACACAATGATTGTAATGACGGTTACTCAGAATCCTCAATTAGAATCATTTGCATAATTGCTAGTTTGTTGTGTCAGGATCTTAGATTTGAATATTTGCTCGGTTCATTATTCAAACATTGAAAGAACACAGAACTTATGGAATTGACTAGTTTCCTACATCAACAGCAGAACCAAGGAAAGTCCACTATGAAAATAGATTTTAGAGTAGTTTCTCAAATTTTCTCTTCCATGGATTACCCAAAATGGTTGAAATGCATTCTCACTTTAGATCATATATTTGCTTCTTTCAAGTGCTGAAAAGCCTAAAATGCCTCCTACTTATCCTAGATCAGAGAATGAGATCTTTGCCCTTTGCATATGTGAACCTAATTCAAGGAATCTAAAGATGTTATGGTCACTTGCACATGTTGTCCAAAAAGCTGAACACACAAACAATCCTCAGTCTCATTCTGACGCTCAACAATTTTAATGGGAGTGTTTGGCATTGTTTCTACTTTCTCACTGGTTTTTCACCAGTTTCTGATGTCTGAAGTTGTTAATTGACAAATTAAACTTCCATAAACAACTTGGTAAATTACAAAGTCCAAGTGTGTGGCTTGTTCTACAGAACGTGCAACACATTCCAAAATGGTCTCTTTATTGGTCTAAACTCAGAAGCTCTAGATACCCTCATTCCTCTCCCTTCCTTGATGTAAATGGTGAAATGAGCAATTACACTAGTATTTCATGCTGAGATTTCATTTACCACCAGCATATTTTTTCCTTCTTTCATTGAGCATATGATTTTTTTTTCCACGTATTAACTTAAGCAACTGGAACTAGATATAACATGTATGCTCTTCACTGCAGGTCCAAAAGATTGACGTCGGCATGCTCAAATAGTCAGCCCAGACATAATACAAACTGTAATCACTATAAGCTTTAGAATTATGATATTGTCATTAATAAAAATAGCAACTACAATTGTAATTATTCTTCATTTATACAGTTTCAGAAATAGATCAGCTACATGGATGAAAGGCCTTTCTCTTTGCCTTCCCAACTCAACTCAACTCAATTACCCCTTAATCCCTTAATTAGGGTCAGTAATTCTTCTCTTTCATTCTATTTGGTTATTCGCTACATTTACAGAAGTGTTGAGCGCTGCTAAATCTTTCTTCAATTTGCTGCTAAATCTTTGTTCTATGCTAAAAAAATGATTTGAGGATTAAAAAATGCAAACAGTTAGTTACACGTATAACAGGGCCCCATTGATACGAGTTTTTTCTATAGTCCTTTTAAAATGTAACAACAGAACATAGTGTGGAAGGCTTTCAATTGTGTTTTGAATCTTAACTTTTATTCTGAGATATTCCTGTCGCAGCATAAGATGTTACCCAGCTTCTATGATTTGCATTACTCCGGATAAGTCTAGCCCACCTAGGACGGATAGTTTACCATCCTGTTACGGGATCAAAGCATTGGTAGAGGTCAAAGGTTCAATCACCCACTTCCTTTTAGTCTCCCTTAAAAAGTGCTGCACGATCCAAAGTTTCAAAAAAAAAAGGGTAAATTACATTTTTCCCCCTTAAGATTTGACCTAATCACACCTTGCCCCCTCTTGTTTGAAAATCGAACTTTTTCACCCTCCAGTTTTCATTTCGTCAACACTTTAGTCATTTCGATAGGATTCCAGCAAGTCTTTTATATTAAAAAAACATTTAGCCCCCTCTGTTTTATAAAAATAATACAGTTTAGTCCTTCTGTTTTAATATTATAAAACATTTTAGTCACTCAAATTTTTAGTTACATTTAGGGGTGTAATCGAGTCAAGTCTACTTGCGAGCTACTCGGGATCGACTCAAAAAAAATTCGAATTTGGCTCGATTATTATCGAGTCAAGCTCGAGCTACTCGAGTAGGTTGTCGAGTCGAGCTCGAGCTCATTAATACTTGACTCGATAGGCTCACAAGCTTAATCGAGTTTAATCAAACTTAATCGAGTCTAATCGAGTTTATACATATTTACCTTTTTATCCTTTTATTTTAATATAATTACAAAAATATCTTATCGAATCGAGTCGAGCTTGAATATTTAAAAATATATATTTTAAATAATTAATCGAGTCGAGTCTAGTGGAGTCTGAGTACAAGAATTATTTAATCGAGTCGAGCTCGACTTTTGAAAATGAAGTTCGATGAGTTCAAGTCGAGTTTTGAGCTTCAAGTTTTCAAATCAAGTCGAGCTGGAGCCTGACATTGTGTCGACTCGACTCGACTCGATTACACCCCTAGTTACATTAAATTTAAAATTTCAATGTTAATTAAATTTTTAACACCTATAAATGTATGTATCAATATATTAAATAAAAAAATCAAATTATAAAATAGAGGGACTAAATTGTTTTATTTTTATAAAATAGAGGGA
>CATIWO010398516.1:0-15112 GCA_949673435.1 Macaranga tanarius
AGCCCCTGGCCAGGCCTACCACCGGAGGCACCACATTATAGTTATTTTAAAAAGTTGAGACACTTGATTGAACAAAAAAATTGTTGAGACACCAAAATAGCAAAAATAGAAAAGTTTAGACACTAAAAATGTAATTATCCCAAAGAAGAATAAAGAGAAAGATAAGAAAATAATAGGAAAAAAGATTTGAAGATAAAAAAATAAAGAAAGAAATGTAAATGGAAGGCTTCTCCAAAAAAAAGAAAAAGGAGATAAGTTAGAAAATAAAGCCAAAAAAGGTACGAAAAATAAAATAAAAGAAAAAGATAAAAAAAAAAGTAAAAAAGAAATAAATTACATGAAAGAGATATAGAAGAAAATAAAAAGTGGCACGCGCGTGTAAATAATGAAAAACATGTGCATTTTTATTCAAAAGTTAAAAAAAGTAACATATTTTGTAAAAATCTCATAATAAAAATTGGACATTTTTTAATGGGTTTATTAAAACTTTGATTATGTTTCGTTGAATAATCCTAGTGTTTTAAAAAATTTAAAAGAATAGTACATAAGATAGCAGTGATAGTCTCTGGTAGCAGTGATAGCACTTTTTCACACTTTCAATTACATCAGCCTCTTCCATATCCCACTTCCACTTATGGCATCACCTAGTAACTCTCTTACGCCCATTAATCCTCCTCTCAATGATGTAGAAGAGACCTCACCAGACCCCTTTTATACCTTAGTATTAGCTCATGCTCTACCCACTTCTCTGGAACCATTTAGAATCAGACTTGTAGGCAGAGCAATTGTTAGCCGTATTTATTTTGCAACAGCACTTCAGAGCATACTGAATCAAGTCTAGTCATTTGCATCGCTTTCTAGTAAGTTGCACTCCAAAACACCTTTATATTCAAGTTTCATCACAACCTCCTAGTCATTCAAGAATAAAACCCTCAGCTTACAATTAACGATCTTGATTTTTCATCGGAGCTCCTATAGGTTAAGATCTCTGGCCTATCTCTCATTCAAGTTACCATGGAAAATGCTTAGTCCATTGCTAATAGCATGTTTGAAGGCTTAATTTCAGTTGATAAATCTCTGAAAACTAACACAGATTGGGAACTAATTATGCGAATCAGAGTCAAAGTTAAATTTAAGAAGCCATTTCCCAAAGGATTCATAAATTAAAGAGGAAGCAAAAACCAATGGGTTCATTTCAAGTATGAGCGTCTTCCCACCATATGCAATTTGTATGGCCTTTTTGGATCATAGCTCTAAAAACTGCCATAGATATAAGACAGAGGAATAAATCACAGCTTATGTTAATAGTAATAAGGCATATGGCCCTTGGTTTAGAGCTCTCCCTCCCAGAATATCGATTAGCAACATCTTCATACAACTGAATCCGAGCTCAGTCTCAGACTTGCTTACCAAAAAATTAGACAAAATGCAAATGGACACCTCTCAGGAGGAGGCACGTAGCACTCAAACACTGCTTTAAAAAATTAATCATGGCATTCCATTGAGCCCCTCAAATAAGAGTGTAGAGGAAGTTTCTCCTTTTGACAATCAGCAGCAACTCCTAACCCTCACATTTTCAGGTAATAATGCCCACACCAACCTCACTATACCACAACAGTAACCAATCATGTCCAACCAAGAGAATGCCATTGTTGGCCCCTATCGAAGAGGAAGAACATTCACATTGCCCAGCTTACGGACCAGCTCAAGGATTCAGGCCCAAAAGATAAAGCTCAAATCAAAAGCAAGCTGAGTAAAGCTAACCCAAGTTACCCAACTATCTCATATCATAAGCAAGAGTAGCAAACCTAACTTCAAGAATCCCTGACAGTAGCAAACCTAACTCTTTCCCGATAAGCTCTATTTGGAATTCCAAGCCAAACTAAAGAGCATAAGAAGGGGCAAATTAACTATAAAGTGAGGAAGTTCAAGATGAAAGAATTAGCACGCTACTCTCCACAATATCATCTTTCTACTTTGGGTCCCTCTCCAGAAGTAAACACTATTAAAGGTCTAGCAAGTTTTGAGGCTAAGTCAATAAGATTAGCCTCTACCACTATTGTCTAGACCTAGGAGTTTATTTGTAACTTTTTATTTTTATTTTTGTTTGTAAAGTCAGTTGAGTTACTCATTCTCTTATATAGTCAGAGTAACATTCTTGACTTTACTAATAGGTTTTCAATGTCTTCTTCTGCTATTACAAGAGTTCATGCAATAAGAAATCATACAAAGAATGGAGGATCTAAAGTACAAATACAAATGGAGCCCAAATAAGTGCATTTGGAGGCAGCATGGAATAAGGGAAAATTCATCATTTTTATACCTTATTAGCCAATTCTGACCTTCAAAATGAAGAGTTCATGTCAAACTCTTTAAGTGGAGTAATTTTCACTTAATTTGAATAAAGTGCATTTTTGAAGGTTTCAGAAGATTCTTAAAAGTTCTAAGGTGTTTTCTAGAAGGTTGTCATGCAAAGGAGTCCTACATATATCATAAAGGATGTTTTCTACATTAGAAGAGGAGTATTTGAAGATTTGGTCAAAGTTTACAAATCTTACTATTTTGCTTAGTTGTCATTAGTTGTCATAGTTATCACTTAGTTGTCATTAGTTGGTAATTATTCCTATTTTGTATTTCCTAGCTCTTATAGGATTTCTTTTAGTTGTTTTCTTATTTAGGAGTATTAATTAGGTTTCTTGAAGGTTTGACAAGTCAATACCTATCTATTAAGGTGTCCTAGTCTTAATAGGATTAGTATTGTTTAGCTTTCACTCCAAGCATTGTAGTGCCTATATAAGGGCAACCTAAAAATGAATTTTGGGATGTTTTTTTGATTAATTAGAATTTCTTTTGTGATAAATTATTTTCTCTCTTTTGTTCTTAAAAGAACTTTTGTGAATTTATCAAGTGAAGGCTTGGTACATTCAAACATAGTTTAATTTAGGATTAACATTGACATAGTTAATTTAGGCTTACATTAAACAACCTTTAATTCTTTATAATTAAGGTTCTTAAGTACAAGTTATTTAAGGGTCTTGTTGGGAATTAGAGTTATCTTTATTGCTTGGTTGAGAACGATCCTAAGGTGAAGAATCAACATTGCATACAGGTTTGGCACGAGTTAGCCACGTTCGTATCACCTTTATCTTATTAGTTTTCTTTTGTTGTTTCTTGGTGTAGTGAATCATCTTCCTTAGTTATGCGATGATCTTCCTTTCTATTGTAGAGGAGGTATTGTGTAATGACTTTAAGTGGTCCTCTGGCTAGGGATCCCTAAAAAGGTAGTGATGCTTTTATAGTTTAAAAGACTCTGTTACTCCTCTATAATACAGGCGACATTGGGAACAATTTCATGTTTCAGATATGCAAATTATTCCATAATGACAATGTACGCTCTCTTCTTTAAGTGAATATAACATTCATTATGTTCAAAAAAAAAACCTTTACATATATCAAGAATCAATCAAAGCAAGAAAATATACCCAAAGAAGAGTGAATTTTTATTCTAATTATCAAAGCATTCATCTTCTAATTTCGATATCCATTCGCTAGAAAATCAATTACAATTTCTTTTAATTAATCAAGAAAATAAATCCAAGAAGTAAAAGCCAAAAACTTTAAAATTGAGCTAAAAATAGCAATTAAACTAAAAAAAAAAACTCTCATAGAATTGAGAAGAAGTACATGAGATCTCAATACAGTAGCGAAAGAAAAAAAAAAGAAGCAAAGTGATGTACATAAATATGTAAAAATCTTAGCTAGAAGAAGATAAAAGTAAAGAGATGTTTGCCATCGATAATTACATGATCAGCGAAATCTAACAACAACATCAATAAAAAAAATAAATTGATTTTCTAGCATTCAATCATAAGCATATATCAGTTGGGTTTGCATACATTCAATACAATTTTAGCCTTTATTTGGATTGAAGGAATTGAAGGGAAAATAAAAGAAAGGAAATCTAATTTCTCATAGTTTCATTGTTTGGACAACCATTAAAGGAGGAAATTGAGAAGAAAAGAAATGAAATTGAAATTCCTAGGGCAGCCTTTTTCTTTAACATTTTTTATCACCATTTTAGTGAGAAAAGAAGGGAAATGAGAACCCATAAACTAAAAAGATAAAATTGTCCTATTGCTTTATATAGAAAGACAAAATTGTCCTACTACTTTATATAAAATAAAAAGCAATAGATCTTCCCTCTTATTTGCTTTTGTCTGCGCTAAAAACATCATCTTCATGCCTACTCAAAAATTTATCTCCATTGCTAAAATTATCAAGGATTACAGCTTATATTGAAAGGTTTGATTTCTATCTTCCTACTCCACTCTGTCCCTAAATCTTTACTCCCCACTTCATTTTATTTTATTAATTTTTGTTGATGTTTAGGTCATTATTATTTGATTCTCAAGTGAGAAAATAGAATTTGAGTATATGGATAATGATTTATGCATGGATCTCTAGAACTTGGAGAGTTCCTCTGCTGCTATTTTTTGTGATTGTTGTTGTTGTTTTATGCATCTAAGCTCATTGTTGCATTGTCGAGACAGAGATCATATTGCACACTTACACTAAATTTTGGAATATTCCTATTTTGAGTGAATAGAATTTCCCTTGAATCATAAAAGATGCATTGTGTTTATAATTAATTCCTCTATATATGTGGAATGATATACATTGTTTTTAATATTATAGAGGTAGTGGAACATGGATAACTTTGATGAGCGAGTAATGGAAGAAGATGACTCGGAATATGAATGGGAAGAATGGGATAGAAGAAGGGGAATGGTTGTCATTCAAGTGATTATATACGTTGTACATTTTATTAGCTTTTATCCAAATATACTACCCCAATCCATCAAAGAAAAAAATATAATAAATGAAAAGAGCATAAAGTTTCAATAAGAAATATTGAGTCATTTGAAAAATTATAATATTGACTGTCACAATCTTATTCATATGAGACCATCTACATTCTTATTTCTTTGTACTAAACTTTGAACTGCTAGCCTTCTCAAAGATAGTGTGCACTCTTCGGTAGAAGAAAAGGTGGCGACATTCCTCATTATTATCACTCATAATTTTAAAATCCATGTTATATCTGTCTTTTTTCATCGCTCTATTGAGACTATATATAGACATTTTCATTCAGTGTTACATGCTTTAATATCACTTGAAGATGAATACCTAAAGTAACCTGACGGTTCTGAAGTGCCTTCTGAAATTACCAACTGTAATAGATTCTTTCCATATTTTAAGGTAAATATATAAACTCCCTTGAATATGATTATAGAAACATTAATATTGGGTATCAATAGTGAATAAATTTCAGGATTGTATCATTGCACTTGATGGAACTCATATTCGAGTTAAGGTATCAAATGCTGATGCACCAAGATTTCGTGGTAGAAAGGACTTACCCTATATAAAATGTTCTTGTTGCTTATTCTTTTGACTTAAAGTTTACTTACATTTTACCTGGATGGGAAGTATCAGCCTCAGATTCGAGGATTATAAAAAATGCTCTAACTAGGGAAGATAATTTAAAAATTCCAACAGGTAATTTTAGGAATTCTTTAGCTTTTAAATTTATTACATCTTAGGATTATGAAACAATGAAATTAACAAATTTAGTGAATTTTAGGTAAGTATTACTTGGTTGATGTTGGATTTATGCTTAAGAGTAGATTGATTGCTCCTTATAGGGATGTACAATATCATTTAAAGGAATATTTAACTCGCAGTCCTTAAAATGCTAAAGAGTTATTTAACTTGTGGCATGCATCATTACGTAATGCAGTTGAAAGAGCATTTGGAGTTTTGAAAAAAAGATTCCCAATTATTAGAAGTGAAAATGAAAAGACATATTCATTTGATGTTCAATGTGAGATTATTTTGGCATGTGCTATCCCACATAATTTTTTGATGGGTATAGATCCAGATGAAAGTCTAATTGATGCTGTAGATTTAGATTTGCTAAATAGAGAGGAAGTGGATGCACAATCTAAATTTAGAGATAAATATAATGAAGATGTAAGATTAGATGCTGTATTGAGGGATAATATTGCAGCTGAAATGTGGCATGACTATGTTCAGAATCAATATTAACTAAATGTGTAACTTATTTTGCTATTGTATGTAATATATGTTTGCAATTGACTATATAGCTAGATTTAGGATTTTCCATTATCTTTAATACCTCTTTAATATAGTTATATGTGATGATTATTTTTATTTTAATCATTACTATATATGTTTATAATATAAAAATGGCAAAGAAAGATGCAACAAATATCATTAAGAATAGTGATCAGAAGGCTAAAAAAGAAAGGAGAGACATGCTTCGATAGATGGAGAGCATGGATTATGTTTTGATAAATGCTCTCATATATCAACAAAACATAGGCAATTGGGTGGATGGTACTCTTACTGCCAATGCAATGAGCCAAGTTGTTACTGAAGTGCATAAAAAGATTGGACTTCAGAATATTGACAAAGACAAAGTTTGGAATCAAATAAAATCTTTAAAGAGTAACTTCAATGAATGCTATGATCTTTTCAAGCACTCAAGTGGTATTACTTAAAGTCTAATAACTAAAATGTTTGATGCGGAACCTAAAGTGTGGGAAGCATTAATCCAAGTTTTAATGTTTTTTTATTATATACCTTATTTATACTAATATATTGTATTACACTGATTCATTAATGTCTTAAATAATGATGATTTTTGGATTGAATATGAGCAATATGTATCATACAGGAAAAGCCAAGTGTAAAGAAATGGATGTCCGCTGAAATTAATTACTACGATCAATTACTGCTCTTGTATAGGAAGGATAGAGCAACTAGGGCTATTACTGAAATAGCGAAGGAGAAAACGCATCATTGGTCACGAAATAAAGGTGAAGTACCCCCTGCTGAATTAAATATTAATGTCAATACCATTGAAGATATTGATAAGATGTTGGCTTCAAATGATATATCCCTCGAAAATTTTGATTTTGCACATGCCAATGGAAGTCAAGCAATAACTTAATGTGAAGAAAATTCTCATGTTAACTCTGATCCTATTTCTGTAACATCTCCAAAGAAAATAAGAAAAAAGAGTGCTGATGCAAAAGAGGTAAATGCAATTAAAGATTCTCTTGAGAATGGTGCTGAGGTTCTTAAGGTAGGAAATAATATTGCTGAAAAATGAAATGAAATTATTGAAAGAACACGACAACATGTTTATTCAGAGAATAAAGTGTATGCTGAGTTATTGAAGATTGGACTAGATGTTCGCCTCCATTTTGAAGCTTATGATTTTATCACTATAGATGTCACTAGGATGAGGAAATTCTTTGGCTGCCCTGAGCATAATCGCAAGGACTACTTATTACACTTGATGAATGGCAATCCTAACTCAGAATAGGAACTAAATTAACTTCATATGTGCAATTTTTTTGGTGAAACTGTGTTTTGTGGATGATAATCAGCTGTATGTATTTTGTAGATAATATAGAATGATTGCAAAAGGCCTGATTATATTTTGTTCATAATATTTTGGTAAATGATTAGTTACAGAAGGCCTACTGCATACAGGTTTTCTATGCCATGTACTTATAATATATTATGATAGATGATGTAATGAACACTTCTATGAATTTTTACCTCAGGAATGAGGCATTAAATGAATTGTATGACTATATATTTTGTCCTATTTTTTTTATATTACATGTAGAACTATTTTTGCTTACTTTTTGATTTAATTATTATTATTATTTTGTTTATTTTATTTGTTTTGGTTGAATTTAAATAAAAATCACTTAGTGGAACAAAAAAAAATAGCACAGGGCCCAACGAGTGCCTGGCGAGCAAGGCGAGAGGGACCTACGAGGCAGGCCTTCTCGCCTGGCTAGGCGAGGGCGCAGCTGGGCCCTCGCCAGCGCGCGAGTGCCCAGCCCTCCTACGAGGCAGGCTTGGCACTCGCCAGTTGCTGCCCACAAAAAAAAAAAAAAAATTTTAGTTGCTTGCCACCATTTCTTTTAATATATATATATATATATATATAAGAAATTGATAGTATCAAGTGGAGATCAAGTGGCGATTAAGATTAAGCTAATCTTAATACCTTTTTTTTATTTAATTTTATTGATGTTTGAAGGGTATAATAGTCAAAATTTCTTTTATTTTAAGAGAGAATTCTATTTTCCTTTCTATTGTTATCAAACACATCCAAACAATAGAAGGGAAATTGTATTTCTATTCTTTTCTTTTCTATTCTATTCCCTTATTTAATTTCCTTTCTTTTCCCATGCATTCCTACTCAACAAAACAAAGGCTTATTGAAACAAACTCAGAGTATTTAAATTGAATATTTTACCTTGGATCTACGATTTTTCTTACTTGTTTCTTTTCTCTTTGATTGATTTTATTGTTGTTGAATGATTCTTTGAAGTTGAATCTTTGTTAGGTTGAATGGAGGCAATTTTTTGTGTTTTGATTAAAGAAAATTTATGTTATTTTGAGTTGGGTATTGAAGAAACCTAGTTGGAGATTGAATCTCATATTTGAAGTAGGAAAGGAGTAAGGTTTGAGGTTAAAATTAGGAGCAGCATAAAAATATTTAGGGAGCTTTGTTTGCACAAGGAGCATCGTCATTTTTGTGTTGATGAAGGATAAGGCACGCGTGAAAATATTTAGCACAAAAAGGGATATTTCTGAAAAGATTGGAAAACGGGAGTATTTGTGAAAATGGGAAGTATTTTTGGGTAGTTATGTGAAGATCCCTTTTATTATTATTATATAACTTTTGATCCAAATGTTTTGAGTTAGCCCAACAAATGATTCCTTCATCCTGATATATTTGGAATAAACCAATTCTAGTTCCCTATACTTTTTTTATACATTGAACCTTTATACATTAATTCGTATATACTAACTTCTGATATAATTATTTTTATAAATATTAAGTTATTATATACATTTATTTTTTATTCCTTTAGTTAATTGAATATAAATACTTTATCTATTTTTATTCAAAAACTGTTTTAATTGGTTACTAGCATTTATAATCTAATTAATAGATTTTTTATTTCATTAATTTAAAATTCTAGTTAAATATTTTAGATTAGTGCAACTAGTTTTATATGTGATAAATAACAATTTTGAATTTTTATTAATTAAATATAAAATTTAAACAAATAAAAAAAATTATATAACCAAATTGAAATTTTCATTAACTAAATATTTTATAATTAATGCAACCTAAACTTACAATAATGCTTATATTTAAGATATAAAAAATTCTAATTTGTTTATTTAATTTTTCAAATATATAATAATAATAATAATTTTGAGGATACTTAAATAAATAGTTTAAATAATTATTGACAATTTCAGATAATAAACGTATATATTTCAAACTTAATTAACTAAATTTTAAATAATTAGTTTATAAAAGAATAAAAAATATTAAATTTTGACCAAAGGACTCAATGTTCATAAAAATAAATGTACGGGGATTCAATGTATATGAATTAATGTATAGGCATTTAATATGCACAAAAATAAATGCACTGAAATTAAATGTACACAAAATAATGTACAAGCACTCAATTTAAAAAAAAAATAATAGTACAAGGAATGAAAAATGGTTTATTCCTAATACATTTTAATTAATTGGATGTGTGATAACTCAATTCTCATCATCTCTCTAATTTTATGTTTTTATATAATTCTCTCTCTAACAAACAATATGATGTTGTTAAATTTTTTACCCATAAAAAGTAGTGAAATATGTAAGAATATAAATTTAGAGGAATATTTTTTATAGTATAAATTAAAAAATTATATTATTGGAAATTGAGTACATTTTTCAGTTTTTTAAGAAAATAAAATAAAATATCCTATGAAGTGTGGATTAAAAAAAAGTTCATGGTGAATTCTCAACACACAGGAAGGTTTCAGATTAATCTTTATTTTATAAAATAAATTGAAAATACTTAAAATGAAAATGTATGGTATAAATGCATTAAACAAAAAGCTAGGTTAAGGATTCCGTTACATGAAATATATATATATATATATAAAGTTTATGTTGTTAATAATCACCTTTGGATTATTTAATATATTCTCATTTAATGGTGATAAAAATAAAGTGTTTAAAAAATAAAATTAGCATAGAATTTCCATATATATATATATATATATATATATATATAAAGAATTTTGAAGTGCCAAAAATTTAGAAAACATAAATCTAAATGAAGTTTGTGCCTATGTTTATCATGTTTAGTTCAGTGAAATATTATTTTCTAATACTTATATATAAAAATTGTTGCATCTCTTGGCGGATATTTGAGCCGCCATAACATCAACAAGAAACACAATACCGTTATGCACTTTATGAACTTTAACATACGTAAAGGAATTAAGCAAATCACCCAAGATAAGTTTTTCTCATCATAACTGTTGAGGCTGATAATTAACTTTGTATCCTCGGTCAAACATTTTACTTCTTTAATGCATTTCTCACGAATTGCATATAATTTTATAATACAATGCAAGGTATTGTGCTTCCAAATTGCTAATAGCTAGTGGTTGGATATAAATGGGTTAGACTCTTAATTATTTATTTACCCATTTATAAATTATTTATTATTTATATGGGTATCCATACTTATATAATTCATATAAATTTTATTCACCCATTTAACCAACTAGACCCATTTAATATTTATTATTGAATTTTTTTTCTATTTTACAGTTGTATTTTTTGACCATTTAATGTCGGGTCCGTGCCCGAATAATTAATACTATATTTGGATAGGACTAAATTGTATAGAAAATAAGTTTGATTAAAGGACTTAATTGAAAACAATTAAGTTCAGGGACCGAAGTGAAATTGGGCATCAACCGCCCAAATTCTCAAATGAGAGAATTTTAAAAAAATGATGATGGTTACTAATGGACGTGTTGCATACAAGAGGGGGTGAGGATGACTCACCCATTCCTCTGCTTGCCATGCACGTCCATGGCCAAGCAAAAGAAACCATTCTTTCTTTTGCTTGGCCATGGACGTGCATGGCAAGCACAGGAGTGGGTGAGTCATCCTCACCCCCTCCTGCATGCAACACGTCCAAATGGTACCATTCTGAGCAAAAATAAGAAAGAAAAAATATAAGCAAAGAGAGAATTGAGTGAAGTTTCATCTGTCTTTTGGTGAACGACGTGGGAGCTAGAAGCAAGAGGGAGGAGCCAACGACGTAGGTGAGTGGATTTCCTTCTTCAAAACCCTATATTTTTCTTCTGTTGAATCATTGTTTTGATTGAAATTTTGGATGTTTGATTGGATTTGGTTTTTGATTGATTTATTGAAAATTTGAAATATGAATGTTGTGTTGAGAAGGAAAGGCGACGCCTTTATTTTAGAGGTAACGCCTCAGCCCATTAAGGCCCTAAAGGCATGTGCCTCTGTTTAATTAGGGCGGCACCCTAGCCCATAAAGCCCAGAGGCGGCGCCTTTGTGGTAAACGGGCGGTGCCTCTGCTAGTTAAGGACGGTGCCTCTTTATTTTAAATGGCATTGGGCGACGCCTATGTGAAGATTAAGGCGATGCCTCAGTCTAATTTGGAGGAAAAATTGGTTTCTGAACTAAATTTGAAATACTGAGATTTATTTATAGTATTTTGCTTGGCTGAGACTAAGATGGACTTGAGAAATTATAATATTTGAATGATTTTGAGTAATTGATTATTAAAGGGTTGCAGTAAGACTGTGACCAGGGTACGACAGGGTTCAATGAGATGTAAAACTGTGTCCGGGATACAGCAACTCATGTTATTTCTTGTATCCAGGATACAATGATATAAGAAAGCCTTTGGGGCTACTTGAAGTGATTAATGATAATAGTATGCATACCTGGCCCGAACCTTCAATGTGCTGATTGGTATCCACCACATTGACAGTAACCTGATTATATACTATTTGAATGAATCATTTATGATCTGGATATACATTATTTTAATGAGTCAAATATGATTTGATTTATATGAATTGAATGTCCATTGTTTGACTCTTTGGTTTATAGTTATTGTTTAACTGTTTACATTGATTCATTTTAAATTATTTTTATTATCATTTGAAATGTTATTTATTCAATTACCGGGAGTGTTTTGTTTAGTTCACTTACTGAGTGTTTCACATAGAAATACTCACCCCTTTTTGTAAAATTATTTTTTTTCAGCCTAGCTGCTTGTACATACATGTATAGTGTAATAATGGCAATCCAATGGATAGCTCAGACCCTAGACGTCTATGGTGATGAGATGATGATCTTATATTATATATGACATGACCCCGATGCTGAGTCATCTTTTCGGGTAGCGATAGATCCCACAGCAGTTGAGCATCGGACTCACACAGTGAGGAACAAATTTTCGGATGGGTGCCTGACTGTCATCTCTATCGCTTATGAGACACAGATAGGAGTTCGAGTCTCTTTGACTTGGACTTAGTCGTTTCCTGATGCTGCTGACTTCATCCTCTTTTTGCCGGTGTAGGGTTGAGAGTTAGGATTATTTTTACAACTTTTGGGTATATATGTGGGCAGCTCATCCTAGGGTAGTTAGGCTACCTTCTTTTAGCGTTGATGTTAGGGCTTTTTTTATCTTTTTGGTGTATCATGTTTGTATATTTGATAGCCCTTTTCCCCTAGTTTTTCCCTCACCGCTGAACAATGATCATGTACATTATATTATATTATATATATATATATATATATATATATATATATATATGTACATTATGTTTTCAGTAATAGTGTTTTATTGATGAGATTATATTTATTCTTGCCATCTATGCTATATGATTATTGGTGGATGTTATCTACACAATTTTTGGTATTGTTATTAAAAAACAAACAAGTTATCAGATAAACAAACAACCTCAATAGATAGTGATACAAAAATGCCAACCCGGTAACTATAAGCCCCGATAGTTAAAGAGCTATGATACATATGGAATGCAAAATTAACACCCGTTCACATGAACTGACGCGAAAATGCCAACCCGGCAACCATAAGCCCCGATAGCTAACGAGCTATGATACATATGGAATGCAAAATTAACACCCGTTCACATGAACCTCATCCCACGCTCCACAGGAAAGTCAAATTAAGTTCAAAATCAAGCATTGAAAATCTTTATCCCATGAGTTGTTAGTTCAAACAACCAAAGCCGAATGAAAACTTTGACCCCTTGAATCAATAACAAACAAGAAAAAAAGATGATAGAAATAACGCCACAATCTATTGCTTGAAAGATAGATTGATAAGTCAAAAGGACGTTCACCATAAACATTTAGTTTAATAAGAACACATGGTTAACAAGTAACCAAAGGAACAATATGATTTCTCTTATTGATCTATGACACCAAGCTCTATTACAATGAAGAAATAGTCTTGTTTATATAGGAATCAAGACCAAGAACACACAATAACTCTACACTCACATACACATGATTTTGATTATCTTGTGTTCATTTTATATCTTGCACTTTCTATTCATCTTTGTTCTTGAATTTTTCTTTGTTCTTATCATCTCAAGATCTTGTTTGCCCTATATAAAAAAAATCGTCCATATAAAAAAAATTGTTATCTTTGCTATTCTTGTGATATATCTCAAATTGTATTTATAAAAAAAAATTGACTCTTCGTATTCCATTGAGATCTACCTTTATAATTCTGTCAATTTGTGTTCTTTGTTGATCTATCTTTGTTTTGTATTTCTTTTAGCTTATTTGTTGACATTATTATTTTCTTATAGCCTACCTTTTAATTTTCTTATTAGGCTACCTAATTTTCTTATCATTGATTGCTACATTCTTGAATTTTGTTTGATTGAGAATCTTAGTTCATCTAAGAAATCAAAAGGCAAATAGAGTGGTAAAAGGTAAGAGTGTGAGATCAATAGAGAAAAAGCCAAAATTGAGTGTAAACACGAGTGGTATACATCAATTTTGAGTGAAACATGCGAGGGAGTGTTGTGAGGCTGTTTGTTTCTATTTTCTTTTGTTTAAAAATTCAGGTTTACAATCATGTCAAAAGACACAAGTTCTTCTTCAACAAATGATCTTGTGATCTAAGGTATGCCACAACAATTCGAAAGAATGTTTAACATGATGGCGGGAGTGAATGAAAAATTGGAGAGACATGATGGCATCCTTAACCAATTACAAGGAGAGCATAGACAAATGAGACATCCACCAATTGACCAAGAGGATTATGAAGGAGAGGACGATTTGGATGATGATCAAGTCACCTTGGTCGGACAACAAATCAATCCTAGGAGACAAGCTAGGAGAGGACGTCCTAATGATGATGTTGATCGCAACCTTGGAAGCATCAAAATGAAGATTCCTTCATTCCAAGGAAGAAATGATCTAGATGTGTACCTTGAGTGGGAGAGGAAAGTGGAGCTCATCTTCGAATGTCATAATTATTTGGATGAGGAAAAGGTAAAACTTGCCACTATTGAGTTTAGTGATTATGCAATTATTTGGTGGGATCAATTTTGCAAGGAAAGATATAGATATGGAGAAAGACCCGTGGATTCTTGGAGGGAAATGAAGCAAATCATGAAAAAGAGGTTTGTTCTAAGCCACTACTATAGAAAGCTTCATCAAAGGCTACAAACTCTAACTCAAGGATCCAAGAGTGTGGAGGAGTATCACAAAGAAATGGAGAAGGCTATGATTAGAGCAAATGTGGTAGAAGATCGTGAAGCTACTATGGCAAGGTTAGGAAAGTGGTGTGTAGAGAAATAATAAAATGCGGAATTTAAAATTTTTTATTGCATGCAACATTTGCATATAATACAAACACTTTCATGCCCATAGATCATATCACATGCACTCTTACATAGCTAAACATGCATAATGAACAATATACCAACAACATATCAACCAAATCATGCTTTCAAAAAGAAGACCTAGCAACTAAGAGATATTGTAACACTTACATACTCCTAAGTTGGTAGCACGCTCGAAATGCTTTGGTTGATGGTGATCTACAAGCTTAAGCTCCCCAAATGTGAAGCCTCTAGCTTGAAACACAAGGTTGGCAAGGAA
>CATIWO010398547.1:0-13520 GCA_949673435.1 Macaranga tanarius
TTTTCATTTCTTGTTTATTTTCTTTTCTCTTTAACATGAGTAGCTAGATCTTTTCTAGGGTTCTTATTTTGAATTGACCATGTGCTTATTGTGATTATGTTAGGTTGCTAGATTTAATTCATTGGTTGTTGTTGAACTCAATGTCGTTTTAGGATTGATCAACCTGAAATTGAATAAACACTATAGACTTAATCGAGAGATACGTTCTGTAGGAAATGGCAATGACCTATTAGTTGCTTATTTAGTCGAGAGACACTTAAGTCGATTAATATTGATTAAAGGTTGTGCATTAAAATTGGTTTTAAAAGACATTAGGTTGGTGAGAGCCGTCAAACTTAGTGTTAATTAATTCTGATTTAATTATAGGTTTATCTAAGAAGAAGATCTATAATTGTTAAGATCCCTTCAAAATGAATTAGAACTAGTATATACCTAGGGTGTAATCAATCCTTTGAAATGGTCAATTGAAATAAGAATCCTAGCCTTTAAATTTTGAATTGAATTTATGTTTTTACTTTTCTTAATTTAGTTTTATTTTCTTGAAATTACAAACTCTATTTCGTTGTCTAAACAATTAAACATTGTGAGTATTATAGTAGTCATCACCAAATCTCTGTGGGATGATATCTTTATTTACTACTTGATACGATTCTGTACGCTTGCGGATTAGTAAACATCATGTGGGCAGTAGTACGAGGTCAGGTGCAGTCTAAAGTTTCAACAGCCTGCATTTCAGATTGGTAGTCAAGGTCCTCAAACAGAGAGTAGCTCTCAGTAGTATATAGGACAGAGAATACACAGGAGTAGAAGATATAATCGCAGGCATAGTAGACCTATCATATTTGGACCAAGAGCTAGCAATAGTAGCAGTGGACATAGTTCTATTTATGGTAGTACTGGATCTGGGCCGAGTTCATGCCCTAACTGTGGTAAGGTGCATCAGGGACCATTCCACTTACTACTAGGAGCTTGCTTTAGGTGCGGTCAGTATGGATATATTGCTAGATCATATCCTAATTCTAGTTACCAGCCATCCTATGCTCAAGGATCATCTGCTTCAGTAGCTCAACCGATACAACAGGCGCCTTCACATTATCAAGCATTAATGTATCTTCAGTAGGGAGCTACACAGTTTATGGGCCAGCAAGGCCATGGTTTTGGGGGTAGAGCTAGTGGCAGATCGGGAGGTAGAGGTTATACACAACCTTCTGCTTCACAACAAGGAGGGCAAGGTTAAGCTAGAGTTTTCACTCTCACCCCTCAGGATGCTCAGGCATCCAATGTAGTGGTAGCAGGTACACTTTATATTTGTTACTTAAAAGCTGCAATATTATTTAATCCATGTGCATCGCATTCTTTTGTCTCTCCTATTTTTACATCAAAGAAGAATTGGCATCTGTCAAAATTGATGGTTCTATTATTTGTGGTAACTCCTCTTATTGATGAGTTGGAAACAGATATAGTTTTTCCATCATGTCCAGTATTGGTGGAAGGTCGAGAATTGATGGTAGACTTAATACTTTTATATGTGATTGACTTTGACATAATTTTGGGAATGGATTGGCTAACCCAATATTATGCCACTATGGATTGTCATGCCAAGGAAGTGATTTTTAAAGTTCCAAATGATATGGAATTTAGGTTCAGAGGTGATAAAAGCTCAATGCCTCAGAATCTTATCTCCGTAATCACAGCTAAGAGAATGCTTAGAAAAGGGTGCCAAGGGTATTTGGCGGTTGTTAGAGACACACAAAGTGACAAAGGTATAGTAGCGAATGTACCGATAGTGTGTGAGTTTTTGGATGTTTGTCCGGAAGAATTGCCAAGACTACCACTTAAAAGGGAGATAGAGTGTTGTATAGATATAGTGCCTGGTACAGATCCTATCTCTATTCCACCTTACAGGATGGCACCAGCAGAATTGAAAGAACTTAAGGAGCAATTGCAAGAGTTGCTAGATAAGGGTTTCATTAGACCTAGCACATCTCCTTGGGGTGCACCAGTTTTTTTTGTAAAGAAGAAAGATGGTATCCTGTGACTTTGTATCGACTATAGACAGTTGAACAAGGTCACTATCAAGAATAAGTATCCTCTACCGAGGATTGATGACTTATTTGATCAGTTACAAGGAGCACAATGTTTCTCCAAGATTGACTTAAGATCGGGTATCATTAGTTAAAAATTAGGAGTGGAGATATACCTAAAACAACATTTCGGACTAGATATGGCCACTATGAGTTTTTGGTGATGTCTTTTGGATTAACTAATACCCCAGCAGCTTTTATGGATTTGATGAATCGGATGTTTAGGCCATTCTTAGACCAATTTGTAATAGTTTATATCGATGATATCCTGGTGTAATCTAAAAGTCTTAAAGAGCATGATATGCACTTGAGGATGGTACTTCATACTTTAAGAGAACATCAATTGTATGCCAAGTTCTCGAAATGCGAGTTTTAGTTAAATCAAATAGCATTTTTAGGACACGTGGTGTCTAAAGATGGTATTCAAGTGGATCCAAAGAAGGTAGAAGTTGCTACAGAATGGCCAAGACCTACAACTGTAACGGAGGTAAGACGTTTTCTAGGTTTAGTGGGTTATTATAGGAGATTTATGAAAGATTTCTCTAGAATAATAGCGCCTTTAATAAGGTTAACCCAGAAGAATGCTAAGTTTGTGTGGTCAAATAAATGTGAGGAGCACTTTTAGTTACTGAAAGATGTATTAACATCAGCTCCAGTGTTAAACTTACCATCAGGAAATGAAGGTTATACAGTCTATTGTGATGCTTTCTGAGTAGGCTTGGGGTGTGTACTAATGCAAAATGGTAGAGTAGTTGTTTATGCTTCACGTCAATTAAAGAAGCACGAGCAAAACTACCCTACTCATGACTTGGAGATGGTGGCAGTGGTGTTTGCACTTAAAATATAGAGACATTATTTGTATGGTGTAACTTGTGAGATATACACTGACCATAAGAGCCTGAAGTACATTTTTCAGCAAAGATATCTAAATTTAAGGCAGAAAAGATGGATGGAACTCTTGAAAGATTTTGATTGTTCCATTCTTTACCACCCAGGCAAAGCTAATATGGTAGCAGATGCTTTGAGCAGGAAGTCAGTAGGAAGCCTTGCTCATATTAGCTCAGAGAGGAGGCCAATCATCAAGGAGCTACATCAGTTAATTGAATAAGGATTGCAATGGAGGATGACTAGATCATGTTTGATGGCTCAATTTAGAGTACGATCAGTGTACTTAGATAGAGTGAAGGCAGCTCAGAGAAGGGATCCACAATTGTGAAGGATAGTGTCAAAGGTCCAACAAGGTCAATCAGGAGATTTTATGATTGATAATGATGGTGTATTGCATTTGGTCACTAGGTTATGTGTGCCAGATATTGATGATCTGAGATAGGAGATTATGGAAGAAACACACTTTTCTGCTTACAGTATTCATCCAGGTTTTACCAAAATGTGCCATGATCTAAAAAGTACCTATTAATGGAATGGAATGAAAAAAGACATTGTAGAGTTTGTATCCAAGTGTCTCACTTGTCAGCAAGTGAAATTGGAACATCAAAGACCATCCGGTTTACTACAACAGCTCCCTATTCCTGAATGGAAATGGCATATGATTCAAATGGATTTTATTTCTGGATTGCCATGTACAATAAGTGGTTATGATTCCATTTGGGTGGTAGTGGATAGATTAACCAAATCAGCTCACTTTTTATCGATAAAGAAGACTTATATAATGGACAAGTTAGCTTGGTTATATATTAACCACATGGTTTATCTTCATGGTGTACCAGAAAGTATAGTGTCAGACAAAGGAACTACTTTTACTTCAGTTTTATGGCAAGAGTTACATAAGGCATTGGGTACAAGGCTCGACTTCAGCACAGCTTTTCATCCTCAAACAGATGGCTAGTCAGAAAGAACTATTCAGACATTGGAGGATATGTTGAGAATGTGTGTTATGGATTTTGGAGGATAGTGGGACCTACATCTGCCATTGATAGAGTTTGCCTACAATAACAGCTATCATGCTAGCATTAAAATGGCTCCGTATAAGGCATTGTATGGTAGAAAGTGTAAATCTCCTCTATGTTGGGAAGTAGGTGAAAAATAGACAACAGGTCCAGAACTGGTGCAGGTGACTTCAAAAAAGGTTCCTCTCATCCAAGAAAGGTTAAGGACAGCTTTTAGTCTACATAAAAGCTATGCAGATCCTAAGAGGAAAGATGTGTCATTTTTTGTTGGAGATTTGGTATTTCTGAAAGTATCACCGATGAAAGGGGTAATGAGATTTGGCAGAAAGGGTAAGTTAGCCCTGAGATATGTTGGGCCTTTTAAGATTCGGTCTAAGGTTGGAGAGGTAGCTTATCGATTGGTGTTGCCACCTGAACTATCAAGGATTTACCAAGCTTTTCATGTCTCTATGTTGAGGAAGTATATTTCTGATCCTTCTCACATTCTTCAACCTCAAGTGGTGGAGCTCAGTGAAGATTTGACTTATGAGGATTATCCTGTATCAATAGTAGATCGTCAAGTTCATCAGCTTCGTACTAAGGAAATTCCTATGGTAAAGGTATTATGGAGCAATCATACAGTGGAGGATTGTACTTGGGAGACCGAGGCAGATATGCAAAGTCGATATCTGTATTTATTTCAGTATTAATATGAAAATTCGAGGACGAATTTTCTTTAGGGAGGGAAGAATGTAATAACTTGAATTTTATTAGTATTATTATTATTATTACCTTATCATTATTTTAAATATTAATATTATTATTACCATTATTTGTTGTTATTGATGTTGTTATTATATATATATATATATTATCAGGTTGGGATTTAACTCATTTAATTGCTAGTAATTATATGCGGTTTTAAAGTTAACTCATTTAATTGCTAGTAATTATATGTAGTTTTGGAGTTAAGTCATTTAATTGCTGGGACTTTTTATAAGAATTAAAGAGGAAGGACTAAGTAGAATTTTTACCAAAAATGTAGGTATTCGAGTGGTAATTTACCAGTCTCCTTATCTATATATAGACCAGCTGCAGAAATTCATATTAGTTCCTGAACTCCTCTGACTTTGTCACTGTAGCACCTGATAATTTTTTCCTCTCCGTTCACTAGCCAAACCACCTCCGATCACCACGAAATTTGAACTACAGATACATCTCATCATCCCCTACACGCTGGTATTTTTGGTTTTGTCTGAGAAGGTTTAGATTTGTGCCGGTAAGCCTCTGAAGTTTTGGTAGTCCACTTCCAGTAGTGGATCTCTTTTTCTGGCGACTGTCAGCTAAAACCACCACTACCAACATACTCACCTCATCTCCAGGAGTCAAAAGAGACTAGCCACATGTTCTATTTACACTGTTTTAGCTTTCGTCGGAGTTTGGACGGTAAACTCCTATTTTTACTCCGATCTCTCACTCCGCTTGATGTTTTATGTAATTGGTGGTATATTTGAACTTAGTAGGTTGTTGTGAATATGTTGATATATTTGGGTGATGTAAAACATATTTCCCGGTGAGGAAATCCGGCAAGTTCTAACCAGATTCCGGTGAGGAATAGTGGTCAGTCTAGAAAATTATGATTTTTTATTTTAATAAATAGTATTAATTATGGGGATTAATTTGTATAACTGGAGCTAGGTCTGATTCCTTACGGATTTTTAATTAAAAATCCCAGAAGTATTTCGGTGGAAATTATTATATTTCCATTTAAATAGTTTTGACTCATCAGAATAAATCCTTTAAGCCTCAAATGTCATTTTAAGGTGTTTTTAAGTCAGTTCTAATGATTTATTAATTTTAATAATTTGTCCGAAATTTTTGGAAATTATTATGATTTTAATTGCTATGTATGTAAGTATATTTCTTTTAAATAAATATTTATTATTTTAGAGAGTTCGGGAGCTGGAGCCGCGGATACTAGGCAGACAAGGACATGTCGGCTAGCGTGCTCTACCTGTGAGTTAATATTAGGAAATGTTTTATTGGATTTTCTTGCGTAGTTTTATTAATTAAATTGGATAAAATGAGGATTAATGGTATGATATTTATTTAGTTATTAATTTTATTATTGCAATGTTGAAAATATTACTGTTGGACATTTCGACTAGTAAGCATGAATTTCATAAGCTCGATAATTTAAATAATTAGTCTCTAATATCATTTTACAAATGTTTTTAGATTTAGTGTATTATTATATAAATATTTTGGGAGAACTGGTAGAACGGGCTACCTGGTGGGTGTCACCAGGACCATGTGCACATTGGTATTGATCTATGTTTAATTATGAGTTTGATTATACGCCCTGGTCGAGCGATGCTCTCTGGGCAGATATGATGTTATTATTGAAATGTGAGCCCTAGTCGAGTGATGCTCTCTCGGCATATATGAGATTTTGAGATGTGGGTCCTGGTCGAGCGATGCTCTCTAGGCAAGATTATGACTATTTACTGGTTGGACCCTGGTCGAGCTTACTCTCTGGATGCTAGTAAATATTTGATTAAGAGATAGACTGTGTTTGGACTCTGGTAGAGCTTGCTCTCTGGGACCGGTAGTCATTTGGATTTAAGAGAGCCGAAAGACTGTTAGATTTGACGTTTAGGGTTCTACCATTGTTTTTCCCACCAAAAATATTTCGTTATATCTTTATATATACTTATTTTATGGAAAGATTAAAAGATTTCTGAATATTTTGATAAATTACATTTATGGTTCTTGAAATTTGATTTTTATACTTTTAAATTATTTAACAATTTTAATGGTTTTAAATAAACGATTTTTAATGAAAATCCAATATGCATTTCTTAATATTAATTCACTCAGTGAGGTCTGATTCCCCTCAAATTATTTTTCAGGACTTCTTCAGTCAGATACTAGACAATCTCTGCTACGCCGGTCTCATTCTTCCCAAACTGTCTTATGTAGGTTTTAATAATGTTACATATTATATATTTGTACTCTAGACACCGCAGTAGTATATTGTTATAACTGTTTTTACAAGAGTTGTAAATTGTGGATTTATTTGGATTGTATTATAGTATGTAATATTGCAATTTAAATGTTGGTTTGTGTGATGGATGGTTTCTAGTAATTGGAGTAGTGTTGGTTGAATATTTTGGGAGTGTAATTTTTGATATTGCAGGTTTGAGTTACTCTAGGTATAAGGAAAAGTCTGCCGAAATTTTGTTAAAATTTTTATTAAGGCTTACTACGGGTTTTGGAAGCATATAGTTTTCCCATTCCCTAGTGTCGGTCATGTACCTTGGGTTCGAGTCGTGACAATAATTTTATGAAAAATATTTTTGACAAAAAAATAAAATAGCTTATTTTAATTTTAGTTTAATCAAAATTTTAATCAAATAAAAATTTATTATTTTCAATTTTAAATATATTTACTTAAATGTTAACCAAAATATTTATATTTCATAAAACATTAAGAAGTATATTTTCCTTTTAACTTCTTTTAAACTTCACAATTTATTTTTTATTTGAATTATTAGTTTAAATTGTTGAATATATAAAATGTATTATGAACAAAATTAATAATTTTAAATAATTTAATTCATATACCCAATAATTGAAACTAAAAATTCAAATAAATAATTAGATTTCAAAATTAAAAAGAGAATTAATTTGATTACATTTTTTAATGTAACATGAATATTTTACGTTAATATTTGAATAGAAATATTTTAAAATTAATACTAATCAATTAGAATTTAATTAAAATTTTAATTATACAAAATTAAAATTACGTAATTTATATTTTTATTTAAATGATATAATTATCATTTTATAGTAAACTTTTGAGAAAATTAGTTTAATAATAAAAAATATATAATTTTAAAATACTGAGGTGTTAAATAGTATAATATAATATATAGACGGGGCAAATAGTATAATTTTTTTGTCAACTAACGGAAATTGTGACGAAAATTTAACGGAGGGGGTAAATAGTATAATTATACAACATAGAAGGGGGAGATAATATAAATTTTAAATATCAAGGACCAAATAGTATAATATGGCAAATCACATGGGTAAATAGTAATGCACCCTATTATTTTTAACATTTTAATTTTAAAATTTTTTAAATTTAGTTCAATATTTACCTTTAAAAGTGATAAAGAAGAAATCTTTAAAAAAAATATTTAAAAAATTTAACTTTAAAATTATGTAGCTTATATATTTTTAAATTTGACATAAATTTAACCTAACTACTAATTTATAAAATATTTTGGATGAATCAATTAAAAATAATAATCTTGGAGTAAACTACTAATAGATGGTATTGTTATTTTTGTATCTAATTCACCCAAAATATTTATAAATTGGTAAATAGATTAAATTTATATCACATTTATAAATATATATCACATAATTGCAAAAATAAAATTTTTAACAGTTATTTAAATAAGAACTTTTTTAATTTCTCTATTTTTTATATATATTTAAAATTTTGATTTCCTCAATTTTTTATTTTTACTCACATACTTTTTATATTTTTTAATATCTATAGATGAAAAATTAGAAATTAAATTTAATAATTTTTTAAAATTACATTTATAATTATTTAATTACATACAAGAGTATTATTCAATTATAATTTGAAAACTTGAATAGACGAAATTAAATTTTAATATTTAAATTTTAAAAAATAAATCATAAATTTGATATTTTTAATTTATATTTTAAAATAAAAATTCATTCCTAAAAAATAAAAATTCTAAATTTAATTTTTACTAATTCGTATCTTATATATTATAAAATTTGACAAAATGGACCTAATTAATCAATATATAAAACTTTTGGGGGTAAAAGTAGTCAAAAAAAATTTATTTTTGACTTAATTGAACATTGTTGTAAAATAATATGGGCTAATTGACCGGATTTGCCAAGTTAGTAGGATAATTGGCTAAAGCATCTAAATTCAGGGGCCAAATTAACACTTCAGCCCAAAAATTTATATTCTAGTTTACATCATTTTGTCTAATTCAAATCTAATTATTAAGTTTCTGCTCCTCCACTCTTGGCACTCTCTCTACCTGTTTTATAATATAAACAAAGAATCACTAACCACAAATGCTAGCAGGCTAAATACTATACTAAGGACAATCAGATTATTAGGCCGTCAGGTATCCTGATAACACTTAATTGCGTTACTTTAACTCAAAGAAAGAAAGCCTCTTCTTGAAGTTCTCTTCTATTTGCTCTTCTTCTATTAGGGTTTGATAATCTCTCTTCCCTTCTCTGTGTTTTCACAATCTTTAATTTTCTTTTCTGCATTCAACAATGGCATTGGTTCAAGCATCATCATCATCTTCTTCTTGTTCCTCCCTTCCTCCCAACAAAAGGTCAAAACTTGATGCTAAATGGTTAGCTATGATCAAACCGCAACACCTATAAGAAAAATAAGACATTCTTCCGTAATATTACATCATCTACTGCTATTGCTACTGCTGCTGAAACTTTAGAGACCTCACATAGTATTTCTTGGACTAGGCTTAGGGTGTGTTTTGTTGAGATATTGTAGGGAAATTTGTTGAAAAAGGTTATTGAGATACTTTAAGAGAAAGTGAAGCCACGTTGAGATACTTTAGAAGAAAGTGAAGCCACGTTACAAAAATCTCTACTGCTCAGTTGTCTCCATATTTTACTCTGAAGTTAGTTAAACTCTTTGTATAAATATGGGAGTCCTTTTTGAAGTGATATCAATTCATTGAGTGCAGTCTCTTTGAGAGATTTTGTCTCTTGTAATTTTAGTTCACAATCAATAAATACTAGTAGAGAACTCACCTGTGGACGTAAGCCATATTGGCTGAACCACGTAAATCACTTGTGTTCTTTTCTTTGCCGTTTTGTTCACTATTACTTCTATTTTTATTGTCTTATTTTGTTCTTATATTTGAACACTCTGTTATCATTTTAGTATCAGAGCAATTTTTCAGTGAGTTGAGTGTTTGAATTTTTCCAAAACAATGGCTTCTAAAAATGCTGCCAAATTTGAAATTCCATGTTTTGATGGGACAAATTTTGCACTTTGGAAATTGAAGATGCATGCTGTACTAGTCAAAGATGGATGTGCAGCTACTCTCTTGGGGAAGGATAGCAGACCAGAAGGGATGACAGATAAGACATTTACAGAGAAAGATGAGATGGCTATGGTGAATCTTCTTCTTGCTTTAGAAGACACGGTATTATTCAATGTTGAAGGTGAATCAATAGTAAAAGGGTTGTGGGATAAATTGAAAAATATTTATGACGGAAAATCTTTAACTAACAAGATTTTCCTATGACGGAAACTATATACATTGAAGATGAAAGGTGGAGCATCAGTTCAAGAACATCTTAACCAATTCAATTCACTCATTAGCAAGCTCATGGCTCTTGACATTAAAGTTAATAATGATAAAAAGGCTAGTCTTTTACTTTATTCCATGCCTAACTCTTGGGATAATCTGATTATGAACTTGAGTTATATAAAGTCTCTAGACATGGATGTCGTAATAGCGTCACTCTTGACAGAAGAACTCAAGAGAAAGACTAACCTGAATTATATTGGTGATGTTATAGTTGTAAGAGGCATATCATTTGATCGAGATAATGGAGAAACAAGCACGTCAAGATCAAAGTCTAAGGGAAAGATGAAAGTAAAATGTTGGGGTTGTGGCAAGTCAAGACACGTGAAAAAGGAATGCAAGGATAAAAAGGTTTCTGGTGTGGAATCAAAACCTGAATCTTCTTCTTATGGAAATGTTGTAAAATCTTTTAATGTTTCAGATGATAGAGATGCTTTGCCTGCATCAGAAAGAGCTAAAAATTCTAGCCAATGGATTCTTGATTCGGGAGCATCCTTTCACATAACTCCCCACAAGGAATGGTTCCATACTTACAGGTCTTGTAATGGTGGTGTTGTTTACATGGATGATGATGGAGAATGTCGTGTTATGGGAATTGGAGATGTGAAGATCAAGATGTTTGATGGATGTGTTTGTAAAATTTCTGATGTTAGACATGTTTCAGCACTTCGAAAGAGTCTTCTTTCCATGGGAATGTTTGATGAGCATGGTCTGAAATTCAAAGGTGGCAATGGTCAGTTGAAGTTAATCAAATGAATTATGATAGTAGTAAAAGGTCAACGTGTTGGCAATCTTTACAGGCTGATTGGTAAAACTTTAGTAGGGGAAGCAGTTGTAGCAAGCACAAAGTTAAAATCTCTAATGCTTTGGCACAGGCATTTAGGACATATGGGTGAGCGTGGGCTACAGGTATTATCTAAAAGAAATTTACTTCCTCATCTAAAGTCTAGTTTTTTAAGCTTTTGTGAAGATTGTGTTTATGGGAAACAACATAGAGTGGCTTTCTCTTTATCTACTCGTAAAAGTTGTAATTTTCTTGATTTACTGCATGCTGATACATGTGAAGCACCTGCAATGTCTTTGGGTGGTTGCTCATACTTTGTGTCTTTCATAGATGATTTCTCATGTAAAGTATGGGTATATTTACTTAAAAGAAAATTTGATTTTTTGAAAAATTTAAGGTTTTCAAATCATTAGTGGAAAATTAAAAGGGTGTTAAAATTAAATATTTGCGAACTGATAACGAAGGGGAGTTTTGTTTAAAGGAGTTTAACATGTTTTATAATGAACATGGCATTAAAAGACAATTAACCGTTCCTACAACACCACAATAAAATGGTGTTACGGAGAGGATGAATTGCACTCTCATGGAATGTGTTAGAAGTATGATAAGTGCTGCAAAGTTAGAAAAGAGTTTTTGGGGTGAGGCTTTGAATACATCATGCTATTTAATAAATAGGTTGCCTATAATTTCTCTTGACTTAAAGACTCCTGAAGAAGTTTGGTGTGGGAAACCTGCTGATTACTCTTTTCTTCATGTTTTTAGATGTGATGCATATGCTTGGGTTCTAAAAGATAAGAGAACTAAACTTGATATGAATTTAAAGAGATGTATTTTTTTTGGCTATGAAACAGGCGTAAAAGGGTACAGGTTATGGGATCCTACTTCCCATAAGATAATTATTAGTCAAGATGTTATATTTAATGAAGATTCTTTGTTGGGTATAGATAAAAAGCAAAGAACAACTAATGTTTCAATTGAGCAGGATTTTGGCGGTCTTGACGAGTCCAATAATGATGAAGTCCTTAATGATCAAAGTGACTCTGAATCTGATTCTCATAAAAAAGATAGTCATCATACTCTTAAAGAAAATGTTGATAATCTTGATGATGAAGGTAATTCATAAGTTGTTTTATATCAGTTAAGAAGGAATATCAGGCCCCCACCAAGGTATAATAACTATGCCACATCTTTTAAGGCTCGGTCTAATTATATTAGTGCTTATGTCATTATGGCAGATGAGCATGAGCCAACTTCTTTTAGAGAGGCTTGTGATTCTATAAACTCAAGTAAATGGAGATGATTTATGGAAGAGGAGATGCAATCACTATACAAAAACAACACTTGGGAGCTAGTTGAACTGCTAAAGGGAAGAACAACAATCGGTTGCCATTGGGTTTACAAAATAAAAAGGGATTCAGAAGGTAATGTTAAAAGATTCAAAGCCCGGTTGGTAGTAAAAGGCTATGCTCAGAAACCAAGTATTGATTTCGATGAGGTTTTTTCTCCTGTTGTTCGCTTAACTACTATTAGAGTTGTTTTAGCCATGGCTGCTGTTCTAGACTTGGAATTAGAACAGCTTGATGTGAAAATGGCATTCTTGCATGGAAGTCTCAATGAAGAAATTTTTATGATGCAACCTGAAGGATTTGTAGATGAAAATAAGAAGAATTTGGTTTATCGGTTGAAAAAATCTCTTTACGGTTTAAAACAGGCGCCTCAATGTTGGTATAAGAGATTTGACTCCTTCATTATGAGCTTGAATTTTCATAGATGTGAAGCTGGTCATTGTGCTTATTTCTATGATGGCAAAGATGAGTGCTTTTGTATTTTGCTATTATACGTTGATGATATGATTGTTGTAGGTAATAGCATAGAATATATTGCTACTCCTAAAGCTCGTTTGGCTAGGGAATTTGACATGAAGGACTTAGGTGTTGTAAATCAAATTATTGGGATGAAGGTAACTAGAGAGAGAAAGGAAAGAAAGATTTGGTTGTCACAAAAGCATTATGTGGAGAAGGTATTGCAGCGGTTCAATATGAAAGATTCCAAACCAGTGAGTACCCCATTTCCAATTCATTTGAAGTTGTCTTCAAGTCAATCTCCTAGCACTGAGGAAGAGAAGACAGCCATGTCTCAAGTTCCATATTCATCAGCAGTAGGAAGTCTTATGTTTGCCATGGTTTCTATAAGGCCAGACATTGCACAAGCAGTGGGAGCTGTTAGTAAGTATATGGCAAATCCAGGTTGTGATCATTGGAAGGTTGTGAAGTGGATTCTTAGATATTTAAGGGGCACTTCAGATTTTGCTTTATGTTATGGTTATGCAAATTTAAATTGCACTGGTTAT
>CATIWO010398555.1:0-13233 GCA_949673435.1 Macaranga tanarius
TTCAATAATCCTTTGTAGCCGTTGGATATAATGTCAAGGATTATATGTGGATGGTTAGATTGACACAAGCAGTAGAAAAAAGTGGGAAAATTAGTTACAAGATATACACGTGTTGTTCAGTGATTAAGTTTTAGCTATAAATGTATAGAAAATAAAATTGTAAAGTGTTGTTGATTTTTAATAAAGACTCTAGATCATTCTGATCTATTTTTTCTCATTTGTGCATTTTTCTTCCTTTCCGCCATTAATCCTTTTCTTGAAAAACTGGTTGTATCAAAAAATGCTGCAGAAAGTGGGATTATCTTTTACTCCCTATAATTAGCTGCACAAAAATGCCACACTTCATCATGGTACGATAACCAACAAGAATTTTCTGCTTTCATGAATTTTCTATGATGACATGACCAATTGAAGAAATGAGCAGAGCAGGGGAGGGGAGGTCATCTAATGGTGTTTTAGGATAGTGGCAAACATTCAATGCTTTTGTGTGTGTGTTGGGGGAGCTCTTCAAGAGAAGTTGAGGACATCAACAACAATCTAAACGACTGGAACAATTCCCATGAATATAAGAATTTGAGTTGGCAGCAAATTGAATTTGAAAAATGATTTCATCATTTGAATAGTAGAGAACAACAGGGGAAATAACAAAAGCATTGAGCATAACTTAAGAAAACTTCCATGGCAGGCCTTGTAAAACAAAAACCTACTTATCTTCAGGCGTTAACGCATGGGATTGGCAGTGTCGAGTAATGTGATGATTGCAAGTTATTATATATATATATATATTAAAAAAAAAAAAAAAAAGGATTCCTAGTGTACGGTTTAGGAAGGTTCCAACTTACAGACTGAGGCTTCCCAAGAGTAGCAGTGCCGGACTTGAATCCAGAGTCGTCCTTTGCTGGTGAGTCAGGCTTTCCACCTGTCTTTTTCTCATTTCTAGCCTTGTTAAAGATAACCGTGAATCCCTCAGCTGATGCTGGGTCATTAACATCCCATTCACCAAATTTCGGCAAGGGTTGACCCTTTTCCTGAAAAGATAACAAATTTGAATGAAAGGCAATCATCTCATGAGACAACAGTCACAGAATGATAGGTGAAACTGAGCACAGCAAACAATGCAACGTGCATCCCAACCAAACTAATGATAGCATATAGTAACATGCATCCAAAAGCATACTAGTGATAGAGGGCAGTTTATGATGCTCTGCAAATGTTTGGATTCATTCAAAATATTTTGTACCAAATACAATACAAGTAACGTGTAATACAAAAACTTGATTAATTAGCTTCATTCCATATTTATATAGAGGACCTCAAGCCGGTGTCAAATTGTAACACCTACATAACTACATATGACAATGCAAGCCTCTATTGAAAGTCACTTTGTAGCAGATATAGAGTTTACTACTCAAACATGAAGCTATAGAGGCCAAATTAAGTCAATCAAGAATAGACAATATAATTCTCTTAAACAAAGATCAACAGCACCAAGAAGAATTACATGTGAGCATGTGAGATAGTTGGAAATATTTTGAAGAATGCACTAAAGATGAATTGGTATGTGGAACTGTTGAAGGCCCATCTGCTTAAAAGCATTTGCAATCAAGAGGAAAGTATTGAACAACAGATAAAAGTATGACACAAATCATGCTAGCTGAATTTTGAAATATGCTCACCAATAGACTCATAATAGAAAACCTTAATTTAGATAGATGAATGAAGCAATGGCACACCGATTAATCTATGAAAAATGACCATCCTCAAGAGCTTAATTTCACTAATGATTACTATATACTTATTGCTAAGTTATAGTTCAACTTTTATTGTGTTTCCGCAAAGCCACTTTGGCTGGATTCTAGTTTCAGAACACTGGACGGTGATCACCATATTTTAGAGAAACACAAAAAAGGAATTGAGCAAATGTAGAGGAATATATGCTCGAACTGTCGAAGTCTTATCATGATTCATGAGCTCTTACTAAGTGCTAGAAGGTAGCACAGAGAAATAATGATGGACATTCATTGAACACAATAATTTGCTTGTGCTGGGAAGCTTTTGGTTCCTGACAGAGTGCAATAGCCAATAACGACGATAACCCAACAAAACTTAACTCATCAACTCTCTACAATACTAACATTCCAGCCCCTCTCTCCCAGACATAGAATGTGTGGTATAGTATGGGGTTGAGTCAAAGCTTCAAGCCTCCTGCTAGGAACCTAGAGCATGTACCATACACTAATCAATTACATCCATCACACAGATCTTCAAAACCATGATACAAGACAATTTGCACAAGCTAATTGAACCAGGTCAAGAAAGACAATTGAATCAGGTATAATGCTAAGCAGTTAGCTATTTTCACCACTACTTGGCAACTTACAAAAAGAACCTTTTCCAACACATTACACAGACGTAATTAACTTCTGGTTGGTAACAAGGAAAATACATTAAAAAAAAACAACAAACTTTTGCCAATGAGCATCAACACAAGGAAGCAAATCAACAAATGGCAATTTAGATGCAACATCAAAAAAAAAGGAAAGGAAATAAATCATCATTTCCAGCATGAAATTATAGAATATGGAGGCAAAAAAAAAGTTGAATTTAACTAGATTTTTTTTACTCCACCTTATCAGAATCTATCAATATCAAGGAAACCCATATATTTAAAAAGGAATAAAGATTCAATTAAGGAAAGGAATTAGCATCAAATCCTTCAATAACTAAATTCAATTTCCATAACAAATCCACCAGACATGTCAAAGAATAGCAGGAAAGAGGGGAAAAGATACAATCTTTGTACCAAAATCTACATCAAAGAAACAAGCCAACATCAAATTTAACACAAAGAAGGAAAATTTTCAAAAAATGAAGAAAAAAAAATCATTTTTCAATTGGGTCCAATCTCAAATTAAAAACAAACAAAAGAAATAAAAATTTTATTTTTTGGAAATAAAGATAAAAAAGAAAGAGAGCAGACATACCGCCATGATTAGCAGAGGGAGAGATTATTATTATTGTTATTAAAAGGAGAGAATAAATAAAGAGGTGGAGCTGCCCTTCTTGAAGAGAAAGAGAAGATGATATTGATGGTGGTAGTGGTGAAACTATGGAAAAACATTTCTTTTTTGGACACTGAGAAAGCGAGAAAGATGGGTGTGGGCCTATTGGGCCATGAACACATAGAGTTAGGGACCCACTACTGTTTTGAACGGCTCAACTTTATTTACTTTTTATATTTTCCAGTTTGGCAATAAAAATTAAAGATAAGTATATATATAATGCTTTTTTATTTTTGTTCTAATGATTTTTTTTTTGTTACACTTCGGTACTCTTGTGATAGCTATTGGCCTATTGTTAGCAAATTTCAGTTATACTCACCAATATCATTAATGTGCTTATATGGATAGGGGTGTGCAATCGGTCAGTTTGGTCAGTTTTGGGGGGTTTTTTTGACCTAACTGAGATAACTGAATTGAGTTAATTGAAAACAAAACTGAATCGAACTGAAATTTTGTTCATAAAAACCGAACCGAATTTTTTAGAATTATTAATTTTTTTTATTTTTATATTAAATTATTGTATATTTAAATTTTTTTTTGAAATATATAAAAATAAAAAAATAAAAATTCGGTTGGTTTGGTTAATTCGGTTAACTAAATTTTTTATATACAAAATCAAACCGAACCAAATTAGGTCAGTTCGATTTGCAGTTCGGTCATCTCAAAAGTCATGCACACCCCTAAATATGGATGTTGATGTGCTGACTTGGATTCCGACATGAATGCTATTGTGCTGCCATGAATGCCACGTGAAATGCTGACATACTGACTTGGATGCTAATGTAATCATCTACATTGACATTCATATCATCACAGTTAATGATGTTAGTGAGTTTAACTCAAATTTGCTAATAGTAGATATCACAAATATTGAAGTGTCACGAAAAAAACCATAAAACCAAAAGTAAAAAAAGTAGTAAATCACATAGTATTTTTTTGTACTTATCCCTAAAAATTATACACCATCCTTCACCATAAAATTCTTTTTTTCCTGTCAATATTATTGATTTAAATGTCAAGAAATTTTAATTCTTTTACATAAATTTTTTAAACTGAATTTAGTTGAATAAAACTCTCAAACACTTACTTTTTTCATATGTAAAATTAGCTCAATTCGGTTTAGTTGGACTGTTGTTACTACTAGATACTGGAAATAATCATCATTTTTTTTTCTTTCTAAAACACTATATATATTTTTTCCGTACATTAAAATGAAAAAAAAATTATTATATTTTATTTCCTCATGAACTTGAAACTATATATATATATTTTTTTTTCATAATGAAAAAATTACTATATTTGTTCATAATTACAAAGCAGATGGCTCACTGAATCAAGATTGCTTACTAATAACAATGTAACTAATAATCGTTAATTACAATGGATTTTATCTAATTTTTGTCATTATTAACAATTAGGATACAACTATAATATATACAATGATTGTGTTCTATAATCTTTACCCATCATCTTTCAATTAATTTTGTTATTCCTTAGTTTTGTGCAGGCTCTCGTGTGTGTGTGTATATGCGAGTAGATGTGTGAATTAAAAAATAAAAAGATAATAATAATAAAGTAATTGAATGCAGTGTGGCAATGGCAGCCAACCTTAATAAACAAGGGCATGGCTTGTAAGCACGAAAGGGGAATGGGGGACCTCAAGAATTTATTTGCAGTTGGATCTGAGCATTTAAAGTGAAAGTTGCAAGTGGGCATTTACATAACAAATATTGGCTGTGTTGAAAAAACATGGCCTATCTGTTGTACTATGATTTTTGCTTCATTCATTGTCCTGTGCTGGATACAGGCATACAGCAATCTTAAGGTGCTTATAACATCCTCATAGAATTTTCAATAAATATTTCATTTTAATACCGTATTGTTTGAATTCTTTTTCTAATAATTTGAAATTTTATGCAAAAAATAATAACAATTTAAATTCAATCACAAGTCTTTTCACATTGGTACCTACACCACAAATAGTAGCTCAATTTTTTTTTTTCATTAATATCGGCATGGCAAATAATTTATGCATGAAAAATTATCAATTCTATGATGAAATTTAGAAATGGACTTGATAGCTATCAAGTACTTTAACCCTAAATTTGTATGAATTTTCAATGTCATGTTTCACGTGTGAGGCACATTGATTGTGTCAAAAGCTACTGACAAGAGCTTAACCATGCACCACACTCTAATTGATGGATACCATCAAACCATCTCTATCAAAATAGTGATCACACCTGTATTTGCATATAGTTTTTTTTCATGTGCTAATTAATGAGCAAGAGAATCAAATAACTTCAGGATCTTTTTTTTTTTTTTTTCCTTTTGAAAAGTTAGGTACATTTCTAGTTTATTGGAGAACAAAACTAAAAGAGAATAAAAAAGGAAACATAGTAAAATTGCACAATGTTGAAACTTGACAGCCATGAAGGTCTTTCGTGGTTGCACCTGTGAAGCAGAGAGCAAACAGTTAATTGGTACTGCATTTAGGTCTAATGAATGATAATATGGTGATGTTGATCATCGCTTTATATGCGCATGAGATTTATGACTAACTGAACATACAAAGGCCTACAGAAGCTCTACAACAAGAGCAGATGCACCTCCTCCACCATTGCAAACACCGCCAACACCATATTTCCCATTTTTCTGCCTCAACACCTGTAATTTCATTGCACTTTTTAGTCGGAAAATGGAGAGACTACTTGAGTACACATGCGCATGTAGAGATAGAGAGAGCAATACACAAATAGAATGAGTAGGAATTCAGCCAATATGGGATGGGATTAAAATAGTTGCCCAGCAAAAACATACCCCTAAGAGTGTAACTAAGATACGTGCTCCGCTGCAACCTAGAGGATGTCCCAACGACACAGCTCCACCATGAACATTAATCTTTTCCTGTAGACAGTTTAAGATGTGATTCAATAACAGAAATTTAAACAACAATTCCGATACCAATAGTAACTAAATGGGAAGGTAAAGACATGCAAAAAACTAAATGAAATGATACATGAAACTCATTGTGCACAATATTCCATTATGTTTCATCCACCAAAACGGAATAGGTATGCCCACTTGCAGGCAGAGAGAAATAGGAGTGGTCAATTAAAGTTTCACTCACTGGATTAAGTCCAAGAAGCTTCTGATTGGCAAGAGCTACAACCTGCATGTAACATCATAAAATAAGATCTATAACTCAAACTGATAAGCAGATCAAATAAACAGTATGGTTCAAAGGTTACCGAGAAGGCTTCATTTATCTCGTAGTAATCAACTTGAGAAGCATCCAAACCAGCATTTGATATAGCTTTAGGTACTGCCAAGGCTGGAGTTGTTGTAAATAACTCTGGTGCCTGCACAGTGAATTGTAAATTATCAAGAAGCTATATGACACTTGAAACCTATTATAGCCAACAGAAGTAAAGCTGCACAATATCTAGACAGTCGTTTTCCAACTTTAGTTACTTGGCAATGCTCTAGCATAAGTTTTAGAGTCCCATGTATACAAAAATTACCTGAGCGGCATCAGCGTATCCTGTAATCTTTGCAATTACTTGTAATCCAAGCTTAAGTGCTGTCTCTCCACTCACCAGAACCAGAGCAGCAGCACCATCGCTGTTAATGAGGGCAATATCACATTCGAAAAATCTTAGCTCCATGTCTCCAAAAAAAAAAAAAAAACGCAATAGATATTTATACAGGACAAAAGATTGATAAAAGCAATTAAAGCTCATTGGATAAATACATATTTCTAAAATTATAAAATAGCAAAAAAAAAAAAAAAAAAAGCATCTTTTAAAGAAGACCAGATAATTGTATTTTCTCAATTGCTCCAACATAGTAGTCCATCAAAGAGAGCACGTTTCCAATATCAAAAGATTAAGACATTTAAGGATAAACATCTAAGTGTACATAAGCAATTGCAACGTACAGCTAGACCTTATACAGCATTTAGTGTGTTAAAATGAGTAAATAAGGATGCCAACTAAATTGCAAATAAGATATGACAAACCTTATGCTAGAAGCATTGCCAGCAGTAACAGTTCCTCCACTCTCTTTAAAACTTGGTCGGAGCTTCCTCAACTTTGCAGGATCGAACTGGCATAACACAACAGCAAAATAGAAGGGTGTAATATTAGAGCAATTGGGATAGCACTTATTGGGTTTCAAATAAACAGGAAGCCAATTTGCTAACAAGATAAATGAATACAACAAAGACTTCTTCATAAGATTTTCATGCAATCTTTTATCAAGATTATCATTAAGTAACTCATGGAGAACTTTAGACAGATTCAAGTGCCAAAAATTTACATGTGTGTCATCAATACCATATATAAATCATATATATATACCTTTCCTAAGCCTTCATCTTTATCAACAATTGTAGAAGGCCTTCCCCTGCCCCCAGAAACTTCAACCTGCACAGTACCAGATTCAAATAAACCATATTCACAACAAAATGCACAGGTGATATTAATTATAAGAAAAAAAAAAAACATATGTCTAACCGGAACAATTTCCCATGCAAAGGCACCACTGTCTTGTGCAGCAATTCCACGCTCAAAACTCTGAATAGCATAGTTATCCTGCCAGAACCACCGATATACTTCTTAAACATAAGTTGAAGTTAAAAATGGAGATATATTATAAAGATAAATGTGGAAATTACTGATTTAGCACGAAAATGAAAATAATCATCACCAGTATCCTACTGGCTAATTCTCACTCCATTGCAGTTCTAAAGGTGGTATATTAATTTTTGTGCATCTAAGAGATAATTTACTAATTTATTAGTAATCTAAATTTGGCACTTTTGAGTTCCATATAAATCAGGTTTCCAACATGACATATGGAATTCAGTGGCAATTCCACATTCTAATGCATTGGAATTTACTATGCTTAGAACACATTCTATCAAAATTGATAAAAGAATGAAAAGCCAAATGAAATTTGCACCACAAAATTGATCACTACCACTAACATATCTCTTTCTCATGTAAACCCTCCCACCCAAAATAATTTGTCAAACAACATATCCATCTGCAATGGAAATTTACAAGTTCATTTCCAAATGAGTTTTGTGATAGAATCTACACGCAAATAAAAATGGATCACTTGTTATGCTGATTCTAAACATCTTGTCAGGAGAAGGAAAATAGCAACCAAATGTTACAACTAAGAAGAGATTGAAGCAATGCAATACCTGCTCCTCCCTTGTTATTGAATGATTATCTGCACATATTTCAGCACAACTTCCCATGCCAACGTCATTATAAACATCCCACAAGCCATCTTTCAGCATTCCGTCAACAAGTGAATCGTGTCCAAGACGAGATCCCTTCCTGCTTGTAACAAATGAATAAGCTAACATCCAACTTCTTTCAGAAGAAATCATAAATATTAATCACGGCACTAACCTTGCTTCTGCCAAGTACTTGGGAACATTGGACATGCTCTCCATGCCTCCAGCAACAACAACATCATTGATGCCTAACTGGATACTCTGGGCAGCAAGCATAGTTGCTGAAATATTCAGAAAAACAAAAATAAAGCAGACACCAACACAGTTTAATCATGTTTCCAAACCATACAATACGTGAAAATAATCACCAAAGACACAAACCACGTGTGTACTGACCTTTCATCCCCGAAGCACAAACTTTGTTAACAGTAGTACAGATGACAGAATTAGGAATTCCTGCACCTAAAGCAGCCTGTCTAGCAGGAGCCTGACCCAAATTTGCACTAAGAACATTGCCAAAGAAAACTTCTTGCACAAGTGATGGATCAACATGGGCCCTTTCAAGAGCAGCTACAAATTAATCCCAAAAAAAAAAAAAAAACCCCAATAAATAAAATGCAGAAACTGAACAATCACACAAGACAGAAACAAAGATTGTTATAGTAACCTTGAATAGCTATAGATCCCAATTTGGTGGCAGATAAAGACGACAAATAACCAAGAAAACCACCCATAGGTGTACGGGCAACACCCACAATACAAACATCTGTGCAAAGAAACAAATTCAAAAAATTTTATATAAATTGATTCGTTACATGATATTGGGTATCTAAAAGGTACAAACTTTTCTAAATTTATCAACAAGGAAAGGAAATACAATACCTCTAGGCTTTAATTCTGGGGCCATTGATGACTGCAAATATGAATCTACATAGCAAGATAAGAAAAAAGAGAAAAATCAACACCAATATAAATAATTCAATTGTATGATTATTATTATTATTAATGTTTAAAGATCCGTTTAATTTGTCGATAGTGAAAGAAAGAAGAGAGATTCTTTTGGGTGAACTTTTCTTGGGAAACAAACAGAAAGGTGAAAGCAAGAGATAAAGAAAACTAATAAAAAATGCAGATCATAAGGTGAAGAAGAAGAAGAAACGTTGGAAATATCGAAAGATACTGAATAAAAATAAACCTTTTTTGGGTTAGTAATCGAGGATATAGGAGAAGAAGCAGAGTTAAAGAGAGTGTGTGTGTGTGTATGCATATATATAAATGAGAGCTGCCAGCTGAGAAAATGAAAGCTCACAACAACTCTAGGCAGCTGAAACACGCAGGCAGCGGATCCCATTTCTTGGTTGACCTTTCATTTATTTATTTACTCCTATAAATTGTATTGGTTTTCCAATTAAATCCTACAAGAAATTTTTCTTACAATCAAGTTCTATATCTTTTCAAATAGTTTTCAATTAGTCTTATCCGTTAGTTAAAGCAATTTTCTGTTTTAAAATTAAACTTTTTTTTTTTACATTTCAGTCTTAAAACTATAAAAAATTTTCATTTTTGAATATCATAACTAAATAATATTTTTATTTATTTATGACTTATTCTATTATTTAACTTTTATAATAACTATATAACTCACTAAAATAATTTCAAGAAATTTAAAATTTAAAATATTTTTCTTAAATTATTATTTTATTAACAATGATAAGTAAAATTAATTAAGTATTTTCAATTATTTGTAAATATAAATTTTAATTTATACATCTTAAATGAACAAATATTTTTATACTTGAATAAACTCAATTAGTTTTGTCAATATTTGTGTTAGATTTTAACTAAATTTCAAACTCAATTGTATTTCATATAGACAATTTTAAAAAAATATTTTTTCAATTAGGCAATTTTGCAATGAATATCTGAAGAATATCATAATTTAATTAATAACTAGTTGTCGCAGACTGTTTATTAATAAATTATTTATTTATTTATAATATATTTTTATTAGTAAAAATTTTAATTTTTTTTGGTTAAATATAGAGAAATTACAGATATATAAAAAATTAAACAATGAATAATTTTAAATAGAATAAATCAAATAAAAAATAACCTTTATTATTAATAATCCATAGTTGCCAATATTTAGAATTATTAATGAATAAGCTATTCTGTTTAAAATTATTCACGAATAAGTTGTGCAATACAAATTCATGTAGAAAGTTATCAACATTTCTCTTAATACCAACATGACTATAAAGTTAGATGACAAATTCAAGAAATCAACTACAATTCCTAAAAAGTAAAAACAATATCATTAGATAAATAATCAGAAAATCAAAAAAGGAAAGCAAAAGATCATTGAAAACAAAATATTACCATTTCATGCACAAAATAACAACTATATATTTTGTCTGTACTATTCTTATCCCCATGATTGTTAGGGAACAGTCGATAATTTGGACAGCAATGGTTCTAGATAAGCACATGCCTGCAAGTAGACACTATGGATCAGAATCAGAATTATTCATATCTTAATTCAAATTCTTTACGAGTAATAGAAAATATAAAATAAATCTTATTACCTACCTAATTGCACTATCACATTAAAATAGGTGTATTAGAAACAAATAAAAATATAAATTATTTTAATCTAAAATTTTGCTCCTTCCAATATTGTAACCTACGAGGAGTTTATATATAAAAAGAGATCAGAAGATCTTTGCACAAATAAAAACTTTTGACCTCACAAGTTTTATTTTATACAATCAGTCTCTCCAACTATACAAATTATTAAATGGACAGTTACACTTGTCTCTGATGGGAAATACACAGTCCGTCGTCCGGTAAGAAAAAGATAAAATAAAATTATCAAATTACCATTTTGACTCTTTATATTTGCAGGGACAGTATAATTATGAGAGCTATTTCGATAAATTTGTACTCCTGTAAAAGAAAAAACAATAAGAGTGTTAAAAAATTTAACAATATTTTATTAATGTATATTGTTGTATCATTAATGCCATTTGTGTTTGATTTACTTCATCCAAGCTGAATTCTATAGGAACTCTACTGGTAATAAATCAGGACTGATTGATGAAAAAACTTAAAGTTCTTCAAATAGGCTTTCTTCTTCATCATCCTCAAACGATGAAGAGAGAAAATTTTTTCCTTTCTTTTTTTGTGAAGAAATTCAAAGGACAAACAATATTGTAGCTAATAAAGATCTCCAAGTATATATAATCAAAGGTCATAATTTGGTGAAATTATATTCATAATTAGCACAAAAATTTTAAAAATCATAAATTATAAAACTAATAAAAGGATTAAAACTGACTTAAGAAGACTTCAAACATAAAATTTTATTAGAAAAGAAAAGTTTTAGCACTTTTATTTGATGTTACTCTACTATTTCTTGATTTAACCTATCAAAAGAAGCCTCTCATAATGTCTCAATCTGATTCGTACAAAATTAAATAGAAGATGTAGATAATGGCATGCGCACTGAAATAGACTACAAGAACAGGAACTTAACATTTTATCATTATCATCACATCAAGGAAGCTAGGGGTATTAATTTAGGAAGAAAGAAAATGAATATTTTTAATGGAAAAAGATATGTATAAATATACCTGTGATTTAAATAAATATTAGAATTTGTGATTTTTTTTCATGACATATTTCAGCACTTTATGATTTTATATTGATATTATTTAGGTGATTACATTTTGTAATTTCTCTTTTCACTGATAATAAAAAAATTAAATTTTAATTTTCATTAATTTTTCACGAATTTAACCACAACTTAATAGTACCGTCATTGTATATGGTGACAAGAATCTTTTTTATCGACTGACAATCTAAAATAAATATTTTTTTAACATTTTTATTACTTTATCATCTAAATTATCTTCAACATATTTATTCTTTTTTTTTTCTCTATTATATCGTATAAAAATTTTAACTTGTAGTGGTAAAAGAAGAGAAAAATCACAAATATTGTAAAGCACAAATCTCATAATAATATAAATAGTTAAAATTACGTGGTATAGAGTCGAAGATTAAGTAGTATGATGATATTAACTCCCTCAATGTATCAATAGGTCAAATGTTAATTATTGCCTTTTCCCCTCTCCGAATTTAAAAAAATAAAACTGTTATAAAATCTCACAAATTCTTAATAATATAAAATAATAAAATCGCATAATACTTATCTGTAATTTTTTAAAAAAATTTCACAATATCTAACTCTTTTAAAAATATGAATTTATGTTTTTTTTTTCTAATCCAATAAAGTTAAATCTATCGGAAAAAAATATTAAGAGTCTATTTGATACAAACACAATTCATAAAAACTTATGAATTTTATTTAAAAATTTAAGTTTAATGTGATTCATTTAAATGAAAATTTTATAGATTATTTGTAATTTCAACTTTTAAAATTTATAAAATTATTTATAATTAAATTAAGTTCTAACAAAAATTTAGAATGTTCAAATAAGTTTCGCAATATTAAACCTATATTTAATGCGGTTACAGAGAAAAAATATAATCTTGATACATGTTTTTGATTAATCATTCTTACTTGTTGTATTTTATATGATTTTCTCGTGATACATGATTCAAATAAAAAATATTTTTCATGTGAAGTTGATGTTGATATAATATAACAAGAAAACGAAATAAATGAAATTAGGTGTATTACTAAAAATACAGACGTTAGATAAGGAGAGAAAATAAAAAAAAATCAGATGCTAACAAAATTAAATATTTAGATCCTAGAATTATTGTATATTTTAGTTTTGTTTTCTTAGGACCTTTTAACTTTTGTTTGGTAATATACTACTTATCTTTATGTGTTAAATTTTTTGTATACAGTATTTTGTTATTTCACTTTTTTATATGTTTTTTTTTTTTTTT
>CATIWO010398556.1:0-10971 GCA_949673435.1 Macaranga tanarius
TTTTGAAATATACATACTCACACAAACACACAAATATATATATATATAATCGGTTCTGAGTTTATTTTAATATGTCTTATATACCCTAGAATTATAATGCAAAACTACGTAGTTTTGATCAAAACTACATAGTTTTAACTGAAATTATATAATTTAATTTTTAGCATATATATTTAAAATTAATATTTAACAAATTAATAATACCTATATATCTTACTGTTGCATTATATTAAATATATTATATCTAATAAATATTACTATCTTCCTTATAAATTTTATTTTTAAGTTTTATTATAATATTTATACTTTAATAATTTTACATTTTAACATATAAAACAAGATGATTATAATTTAAATATATAATATAAGATGATTATAATAGTACAATATTATAATACATCATAAAATTTTTTATGATATAAGATGGTTATAATAGTACAACTTTATAATATATTATTTAATATAAGATGATTATAATAGTACAATTTTATAATACATTAATTTATCAATAATTGATTATCAACAATTCAACATTATAATTTATAATACATCACAAAAAAAATTAAGATAATAACTATTTGTAAAATTTTTGAAATATACATACTCACACAACACACACACATATATAAATATATATAGTAAATTATCGGTTATGGTTTCGGTTGTTCGGTTTGGAGCAGTTCGGTTTGGTTCGGTTCTCGGTTTGGAGAACTCATTATCTCCAGATCCACCCCAATAAAAATTTTCGGGACAGTTCGGTTCGGAGAAAGTCAAACGGTCAACGAATATTTTCAGTTCTGGAGATTTTTGGTTCGGTTTTTCTGGACAGTTCGGGTTCTCCGTGACCCGCGCTCAGCTCTAATTGGTAGGGTTCACTATTACTGACATGTAAAATAAATATTAGATAAAGGTATATTCTTGCCCCTAACATTTATAACAAGAAACAAATTTACCTTTAAAAATATTTTAATATAAAAAATTTTCAAAAAATTTAAATTTTTATATAATAAAAATATTAAATAACCGTTTGTTTTTTTATACTCGTAAGATTTACTAATAGTAATATGATATTAAAAAATTTTACATCTAATTTTCATAGAAATTATTTTAAAAATATTATATAAATTCATTCAATTCTATTTCAAAAAACTTAGGAATATTTAACTAAAGGAAACTTATCTCATCCTAAATGAAATTTTGCTTTTTTTATTCTCCTAAAATAAATAAATATTTATTTATTTACTCATCTCATTATAATTTGTTACATTTAAATAAATATTTATTAAATTTTATTTTGAGAGTGAATAAAAAAAGGACAAATTTATATAGAATGAAATGATTTTTTAACTTAAATATTTCTAAATTTTTTTAATAAAATAAAATTTTTAAAAAAATTCCATAAAAATTATATATAAATCATTTTAATGTTGTATTAGCATTAGTATATTTCATGAATATGAAAAAAAATAATTATTTAATATTTTTATTAGATGAGAAGTTTAAATATTTTTTTAAAAAATTTTAAGTTTAAATGTTTTTAAATTTTTTTAGGGACAAATTTGTTAATTGCTATAAACATTAGGGGTAAAAATGTATTTTTATCTAACATTTTTTTTTACATATCATTAACAGTGGATTCAATTAACCGTGAGAATTAACACCGTTTGTAAGAGAGGTTTAAATATATGATTTTCAAAATAATAACGATGTATTTACACCTCAAAAACATTAGATACAAATTTAAAATTAGAGCACAACATCACGAGTGTTTCTATATTTTTTTTTTGTCAGATGATACCATCACAATAAGTTTTCCTTTAAAAAAAACAATAATTTATTTGAAAATCTTCTACATCAAATAAATTTGATAGCGTATTTATTATATATTAGGTTTATACATTTAAAAATTATTTTGAATATTAGTAATGAATATTAACTTTAAAATATAAATTAAAACATAAATTTAGTCAACTTAAATTAATCATTGCAGTTTATGACTTTTTTTTTTTGAAATAATTTTCTCTAGGGTAAGGGTTTTTGTACTCCACCTATTTATTTTTACACTCCTTTTTTAATTTTTTAAAATTATAAATTACATAATTATCCTTTTTTTTTTTGTAAATCTCTATTTTTTTTGCATAAAAAAAAGGAAAAAGTATGGACAAGTACCCTGTGGTTTGACCCTTTTTCACATAGAGGGCTGTGGTTTGTTTCGCTACAACGGACTACCCTATGTTTTATGCCGTTAACAACTAAAGGCATTTACTACTAACACCGTTAATTTTGTTGACGTGGCAGGGGTAAAATCGCCATTTCATGTTTACATGCCACGTTGTTTTTTTTGTGCAAACGAAAAGGTTTAATGCTTCAAAAGTGGAAAAAAGACGTTAACAAGGGAAGAAAAATTGAGAGGGAATGAGCAATCACACATAAAATCAATTGCATGAGGGCTGGAGAGTGAGCAAAACCAAAATTGTGTAAATCAATTTGAAGACAACGATTTGTTTAGATAGTGAGGAATACTGAGATTGAAGAATCGGACGAAGGAAGCAAGACAACGTGAAGTGTTGGTCCATTGTATGTGAAGGTATATGTGACTGTTAACTATAGTGGAAAAAATGATTTTTTAAGCCTTTGAATACACATGCATGATAAAATCAGTAAAGGTTTTTTACTTTTTTGGGTTGTTGTAGACTTGCAAGCAGTAAAATTTAGAATTTTTTGTTTATTATTTTAATGGGTGTAAATCAATTGTGTCCCAATATATGGTGTCGATGTGTATTAATAAAGTAATTTTTTTTGGCTTTTGCAGAAACAGAACATGTAAATTTAGTGCTCCATTATGGCAGAAAATGGAGGTCCGATACTGAGAGGGTGTATGAGGGGGGCAATATAAGGTACAAAATGAATATGGACATAGACTACCTTTCATATTTTGAATTAATGGGGTATAGGAAAGATTTAGGTTATATAAACGGATGTCGCATTTGGTACAAAATTTCAGGCATTAGTGGGAATGATGGGATAGTAGAAATTACTAGTGATAACATTGTGAATTACATGTTACAAGACAACAAGGGAAATGATGAGATAATTATTTACTATGAGGACCCTTTTCTTCCTGTCAATATCATGGTTGGTGCTAACTTTCATGGTAGTGATAGTTCAGTTACAAATGATGATATCTGTGATGATGGTTTTGAATCTATTAGTAGTTTGGATGAACATCCAGAAGAAAGTTTGGAAGAAAGTATGGATGAAGGAGTTACTTGTATTGGTGGGGATTCTATAATTGACATTGGTGCACGTGCAATAGTAGGATTTATGTAGGAAAAAGTAAGGGAAGGGGTTGAAGAGGAAAATGCAGATGGTGGTGATGCTTGGGATAACTATGAAGATAGTGTAGATGGCTTTGATAATAATGCAGATGCTGTAGATGACAATGCAAATGTTCCTGATGATTTTACTGAGGCAGGGGAAGGCAATGGTGATGCAACAGAGGCAGGGGAAGGCAATAGTGATGCACATTACTTTGCAGGGGAAGGCAATAGTGATGCAATAGATGCAGGGGAAGGCAATGGTGATGAAACAGAGGCGAGGGAAGGCAATGGTGATGTAACAGATGCAGGGGAAGGCAATGGTGATACAACAAAGGCAGGGAATAGTGATGTTTTTTACAGTGACTATGTCTGCAATTTTAATGAGTGTATTGAATCAAGTGAAGATATGTCAAATATAAGTGAAGCTAGCTCGCTGTACGAGAATTATGAAGGTTATGATGATGACATATTTTGAGAATACTGGAGAGTATGTTAGTGCTCAGTCAAAGGCTGCTGAAGGAGATTTTGGTAAAGGGGCTGCTAATGAGCATCAAGAATATGGTCCATAGGTTGATGCAAATGACCTGATAGAAGAAGATTTTGCACAATTTAATGAGAAAACTTTGTTTGATGATGAATTATACAGCTTGAGAGGGTTAGATGATGACACAATTGAAGTAACTAATATTTACTTCAATGAGAGCACAGGAATGAAAGACCCACAGCTGTGTAAGGGTATGATCTTTTCTAGTGCAAGTGTTTTCAGAAGAGCTTTAAGATAGTGGGTAATTATAAGGGGATACACATATGAATTTAACAAGAATTGTTCCACAAGGGTTAGTGACATATGTATGAACAAGTGTGGGTTCAGAATACATGCTTTAAAACTCAGAGATTGTGCAGCATTGCAGATTAAAACCTTCAAACCTGATCATTTCTGCCCTATGGATTTTCACAATAAGTGGGTGGGTTCTAAATACTTGGCTGAGAAGTTCATGGAGGAGTTCAGAGAGAATCCAAACTGGGGAGTAAATCCAATGCAGAAAAAAATGTAAAGAGAATTAGGTGCACATGTGTCGATATCAAAGTGCTACAGAGCAAAAAGAAGAGCAAAAAATATTATTTAAGGTGATATGGCTGAGCAATATAGGAGACTATGGGATTATGCTGAGACAATTAGAGTGACTAATCCTGGGAGTTGCATAAAAATTGATAATAAAGAGTTGAAAACAATAGAAGAAGATAGAGTTGTAAGACTCCCTAAAGAGATTATTATTTTTAGTTGCTTGTACATTAGATTTGCAACTCAGAAGCAGTGTTATTTTGCAGGTCATATGACATAACATATTTATGATTTAATAAGTGACTTTACTTAGACATGCATATAACATTATCAATATATAATTTTTTTAAGGTGTAAGACTAATTGTAGGACTTGATGGATGCCACCTGAGGACTTTTATGGGAGGGCAGTTGTTATGTGCAATAGCTAGGGATGGAAATGACAACATGTTGCCTCTTGCAATTGGTGTTGTTGATATTGAATGCAAGGTTTTATGGCTTTGGTTTTTGCAACTATTGTTTGATGATTTTGGCACACTAGATGAGACTGGTTGGATTTTTATGTCTGACCATTAAAAGGTCAGTTCTTATTGACTAATTAGTAACTCTTTTTCTTATATTACAAGGCACATGTCATTAATAAGTTGGTAATTATTTTCTTTTACAGGGTCTGGTTGAAGCTTTTAAAGATGTAATGCCAAACACTGAGCACAGGTTTTGTGTGAAGCACATGCTGGATAATTTTAAGTTGGCATTCAGAGATGCATCTGACTACAAGAAAATGGTGTGGTCTGCTGCATCTGCATGTACTATGAGGACTTGGGAAGCTGAGATGAGGAAACTAAAGGATGCAAATGAAAAAGCATATGACTGGATAATGAAGCATGATCCTAAGACTTGGTCAAGGTCACACTTCTCCACTCATACAAAGTGTGATGCTTTTCAGAATAACATAAGTGAGACCTTCAATTCATACATTAATTTTGCTAGAGACCTGACAATTTTGAGTTTAATTGAGTGGATTAGAAGGAGATTAATGAAGAGATTTCACATTAAACTCATTAGTATAAAGAAGTATAGAGGAAACATTTGCCCTAATGCCTAAGAAACACTAGAGAAAGCAAAATATGATAGTAGGAACTATTTTTGTACCCTTGCTGGACAATTAAAATATAAGGTTGATTACTATAGCACAAGCTGTGTGGTAGACCTAGCTGAAAAAACTTGTAGCTGCAGAGTCTGGGATTTGACAGGCATCCCTTGCAAGCATGCAGTTTCAGCAATATACACAAATAGAGAGCAGCTATAGGCTTTTGTGCATAAGTTTTTTTCACAAGAAACTTATTTAGCTGTTTACAACCATGTAATTCAACCTGTGCCAAGTAAGGAGGAGTGGGAGAGAACAGAATACCCAGACATCCACCCTAATATTATTAGAAAACCAGCTGGCAGGCCTAGGACTAAAAGAATAAGGAAGCCTGATGAACCAAGGAACCCATTTAAGGTGTCCAGAGCTGGTGGATATGTTATTTGTGGTAATTACAAGCAGAGGGGTCACAATTCTAGAGGTTGCAAGGCTTCAGTGACTAGGGAAACACTGTGGCAAAGACATATGAGGATACAAATAGAAAATGGGAAAAATAAGGTATATAAAGCTGCTCACTTTAGTTGATTTGCATCTGTTTTGTAAAATATTGTAATTACTTGATTTTGCTGACTTATAGCAAGGATAAACATCATCAGCTAGGGGGAGGCCTAAAAGATCTTCAGCAACTGTAAGTAATTTATGTTCTTGGTAGAAAGAAGGCTTTTGTGCATGTACATTATATTTGTATTCACCTCCTAGATTCTTAATTTATAGGGAAAGGACTCCTCCACTGCAGGCAGACCTAAGCGTCAACGCTTTTTGTCAAGCCAACCTTTACCTACAGATCGTGCAGCAAGCCAACCTCCAGTTGCAGCCCTTTCAGCAAGCCAACCACCTCCTGTAGCTGCCCCTTCAGCAAGAGAACCGCCTCCTACAGCTGCCCCTTCAGCAAGCCAACCACCTCCTGCAGTTGCCCCTTCAGCAAGCCAACCACCTGCAGCTGCCCCATATGCTCCTGTAATTGTACCAACTCCATCTATATAAGTATGGACTACAGCATCCTCAAGGCAACGACCTTTTACAAGACAGACAATTTCAAGCACTACTAAACACAAAGGAGCTACACAAAAACAACTTGTTGCACCACCATAAAGTTACAAGAATTTTAAGAGAGCAAGTGAACTAGGTGGATTTGCTAATCAAAAAGCTACAAAAAAAGCTTAAAAAGCTTAAGCCTTTTTTGGCAGCATTGGTTTCTTTTTGGATAAAGTTGGAATTCAAGTTTATTGACTAATATATATTGTGAAACTTGAAATTCTCTTATGATTTTTGGTCTGTGTCATTTTGGTACTCGTACACCAATGTAGTATTATTTCAGTGTAAATTGAAGCCAAATTGCTTATTATTGTATGTTTTGTAAAATGGAACAGTCGATATTTGAAGGCTTTATAACAAATATATTTGATTATCATTATGTTCAATTTTTTTTTAGTCCTCCTTGTAGTCATTAAAGTTCCAACCAACAGAGACTGAAAAAATAGCTACGCAACCACTTTTTTTTCATTCAGGCATTTTAATAAACACTTTGTAGTTACATTACATTATGGCAAATACAATGCCATATTTCCACTCTTATGCCCATTACCTGTAGCTTTGTACCCATAATACAAAACTGTTACAACAACTACAATAACAAAACACAATTTTCTATCAAACAAACAACAAAAACTCTTTGATTGCTTCGTTCTTCTCTTGTATTTTTCAATAGCAAGCTTCAGTTCTTTAACTTCTTCAATAGATGCACTCAAAGCAGATTCATATAGTGTGACCAACTCCCTGCACTTCGCTAGCCCTGCTTCAACACTTACTTCATTAGTTTTATTCCATACAATTTCATCTTCACACTCTTTCAGCTTACTAATGAGCTGTGGGACCACGCTCTTACAGCTGTTACAATGAGGTGGATCAATCCATTCAAAAAACTCACATCAACGCCTACCATATTCCTCATATCTTCCACACCCGACAAATCTCCTCCTATAATTATCGCATTTTGTTGATATCTTCACTGGAGTCGGTACTCCACAACAGTAACGCTTGGTATTGGAGCCCCTACTTTCAGAGGAAGCCATCATATACTTAATTTTTGCCTTCAAGAACTTAGGGTTTCAATTTCACAATTATATGTTGGTTATACTGTCACTCATCTTTTGAAGGACTTCGTTATCCAGAACGAAAAAATAATGTGGCATGTAAACATGAAATGGCGATTTTACCCCTGCCACATTATCAAAATTAACGGTGTTAGTGGTAAATGCCTTTAGTTGTTAACGACATAAAATACAGGGTAGTCCGTTGTAGCGAAACAAACCACAGCCCTCTATGTGAAAAAGGGTCAAACCACAGGGTACTTATTCGTACTTTTTTCTAAAAAAAATGTCTATTTTTTTTATCAATGTGTAATCTTTTATTAATTATAGTTGGTAAACTACTCTTCTTTTTTTTTTTTCATCAAAACTCATTGTTTGATGTTTAAGATTTTAAACTACTTGTAATTGAGTTTTTTTTTTTGCATTAAAAGATTTAATATTGTATAAATCACTGTAAAATTTGCATCAATTTTAAAAAAATAATAAATCTTTTATTTTTATGAATAATTTTTTTCAAAATCATATGCATATAAGTTTATTTTTTATTTTTTATTTTTTATTTTTATAAAAAGTTTTAATATCATATTCACATAATTTTATTTTTTTTAATTTTCTATCATTATTTAACAAAATAATATAAAAAATTAAATTATGTGATTAAAAATATCAATTATAAATTCAACAATAATTTATTATATAAAAAAATATTCATAAGTTCAATGAATAAAACTAAAATTAACCGTATGTAATTTAAGCAATTATATCATGCACATACTTTAATTCAATTAAACTATAAAAAATATATTTGATAAAAATAAAATATAGCGTTTATTTTTTCTATTATTAATATGTTATAACACTTGTTATAAAAATTAAAATTACAATAGTTTTAATATGATGAATTTTTGTTAAATTTTTATAATAATTTTTTTAATCATGTACTTTGATTTTATATTAACTTTTAAAAATTATGATAAGAAGAATAAAAATAAAATAATATGTATATGATATTTAAAAAACTTTTTTAAAAAAGTAAAAAAATTGTATTTTTTTTTTGTAATTGGTATAAATTTTATAATTTTAGACAAGTTAAAAGGTAAATTAATAGTTTAAAAAAAATAGTTGACTATGCTAAATTTTTTAATGTAAAAAGAAAATGTAAGTTTAAGCACGAGTATGCTTATAATATTAAACATCAAACAGTGAATTTGGAAAAAAAAAAATAGAAAAATGCTAGTTTAGGAATGATAATTAGTGAAAATAATAAATATTTTAAATAAAGGATAATTATATAATTTATAATTCCAAAAAGCAAATAAGGAGTGTAGAAATAAATAGGTGGAGTATAAAAATCTTCACCTTTTCTCTATTCAATTAGATAGGTTAGATCAACACATGCTGGTACATGCAATTATGAACTTTAATTCTTCTAAATAAAATTTTAAATTCAAATTTTATATATGAAAAACATATGTGGTAAAAGTTATTCCTCCTCTTTTATATTTAGTTGATTTAAATTTTAAAATATATAATTAAAGTTTATATAACTATTGAATAACCGAGTCATTAAATAGAAAAATATGTACATGAAATATTTAAATTATAAAACAGAAATTCTATAGGAAAAAGTAAAATTAATTTTTTTACAATTAGAATTTTCTTTAATAGGGAGGTTATATGACTTAAGCATTCATGGACTGCACAACAGGGGACAACTCTCCCCTTTTAAATTGATGACGGTAGAATTTTGTTAGAATTCGGGTCGAGTTCACCCATGATGGGTTGAACCGAACCGAATAATTATTCTATTTATATTATATTTGTTTCTATTGTAGTTTATTATAATATAAAGTTAATTAAATAGAATTGTCACTTTTGGAAGAGTTACAACCCTTGGAAGAGTTACAACCCTTGGAGTATAATTTGTATATATATATATATATATATATCTTTTTAATGATGAAAAAAATAGAAGTTAATAGATATATTCCTCTCTACAAATAAAATAGAAGAATTCTCTGCATATTAAAGAAACAAAGAGGTAGTAAATTAGGTTGTGGAAATCATAGTGCAAATTTTAATAATTTGCATTTTGACTTGGCATTGAAGAAATCAAACTTTTGTGGAATCATCAAGAGGTTAGTGTTCCAAACTTATTTTAGTTTATAATTTCACAATTTTACATTGGTATCAGATCCATGTTGATGATTCCCATGAGAATTTGTTGATTAAATTCGTTTTTGAGTGTTTATATGGTTGAGATTATATTTTTGATATATGGCTGAAACATCAATTTTGTGCCTATTTTCGGACTTGCATACCGTGTTTTATGCCATGAATTTTTATATATATTTAAATTTCATAATGCAAGCTTTAAAATAATATAAAGAACACAAAAATTGAACTTCTGTAGAAAAAGTTATAATGTTGCAAAGTTGGCCCCTTGAAATTGTGAATTCTGAAAATTTTTTAACATGTTTTGGGCAGTGACTTTGGCACATATTTTCGTATTCCTAATGCTATTTTTCAGACAGTAAAACTTATATCATTTTAAAGTAGGAAATATCGACTTTCCAATGACATAAAGAACACATAATTTGGAGTTTTGTACACAAAGTTATGGTGTGCCAAAATAGTGATATTGGATAGACGAAATCTGGAAATTAGGGTTCCAAAGGTTGAAGATGACTTATTAATTACTTCCCATAACAAGAGTTTGAATTTCAAACTCATACTTATAGATGTCTATATTAAAATCTAATTGCACCATTGAACTCAGAACAGTCATATTAGGGGGTAAAATTTTTTTCAGAGACGGAATCTATCTCTAAGGCGGCGCGGGGCTTGCACGCGCCGCGTGTGCTAGTGGAATTTGTCTGGCTACTGTTTGCAGCCAGCCAAATCAGCTCCACGTGCGTGAGAGGCGCGTGGGGGCACGAGCGGAGGATGTAGGAGCCAGTTTTTGACGACGCCACCACCACTGGACTCCATATTTTTTGTAGAATTTTTCTATATATTAAAATTATTTTTTCAATAATTAAATTATTTATTTTCTAATTTTATTTTTGAGTAAAAGAAAATTCAAAATAAAATTATTTTGATTAATAAAAATTATGAATAAATATTAGTAATTTTCTTAATATTTATAATTGATGGAGTTGAGGTTCAGTGGGAGAAAATTAATTTTTAGAAGTATGAAAATTAATTTTTAAGTTATTTTAGTAATTAAAATATAATTTTTTAATTGAATTTTTATTGAAAAATTCATAATAAATTGTATGTATATCCGAAAATTATGATTCCGGTCTTGAAAATTTTCTAAAATTAAGGAGAACCCCTATGTATATTATTT
>CATIWO010398565.1:0-12433 GCA_949673435.1 Macaranga tanarius
TTGGTGGATTTATTTTTAATGTGTATATTTTATATGTATATGTGGTTGTGAGTGGTGGTGTAGAGAATGGGAGAGAGGAGGTAGAAGAGAAGAAAGGGTTTGATAGCTTTGGAGAGATTTTGAGTTTCTCTACACATCTAAGATTCATTTTGAGGAGCTTAGAAGATCAATTAGCCATTTGAGCATTTAATTGGTAAGCCTTGTATTTAATTTTGGTGATTTGAGTTAGGTTTTGATATGTTGAATTCGGATTCTGTTTTAGGTGTTGTATTAGTCAATTTTTTTTGTCATAACTTGAGTTATAAACCTATGATTTAAGCAAGCTTTAATGTTCTGGAAACCTTAGAGAGTCTGCTACAACTTTTATGTTTTACATGAAGCCAAATTCTGCTGTTTAGGGTGTCTGGCACAGCTATACATTTTCTTGCTCAACCAGCCATCGCTGTTTCTCTATTTTACTCGGTTTTTGTTTAAAAATCCATAATTAATTCTACAAACCTCCAAATCAAGAAATTCCAATTGGGAATTGAAGTAGACTCATAGGTCTACCTTTGAGAATATTTATATGATTTTTGGATGTGTATGTGAATTATTTGAACACTTTGAACCTAGAGTTTGGGGCTGCACTTAGTTGCATTTAGTTGAGTTTAAGTGCTAGAGTCGTGTTGGTAATGTGATTTTAATATATAAATATTATGTAGGCATTGATAAGGATAAAAGTGGTGCAATTCAATAGGAGAGCTTCTATTTTTGAAGGAGTTGAAGTACTTGAAGTAAGTAGCTATTGTTATATATAATAATGAGATGCAATGATATGTAGTATTATCAATTAAATATTCTTATTGTTTTTGTAATTGATAAATTAAGCATTGTTTGTGAACAATAATGCTTGTGAGATATGTCAAATAAATATATGGAGAACTTGGTTTGGAACATGTACTAGCATTTAAAGGAAATGCACATGGATGAATTATGAATATTGAGTTGTGATATGAAATGTGATGGTATTAAATTTATAGTAGTAAGTGTATATGTATTGTAAACTTGAGTTGGCCATTGGATACAAATGATGTTATATTTGTGAGTCAATGTGGATCTAATATATGATGAACATGTCGATTGGCTAAGTGACCGTCGACTATGTTCAATATGATTAAGTTGATTGGCTAAGTGACCATCGATAGTGAGAAATGATGAATATGTCGATTGGCTAAGTGACCGTCGACTATGTTCATTATGATTATGTCGATTGGCTAAGTGACCGTCGACAGTGTGAAATGTATTATGATTGATTGGGTAAGTGACCGTCACCATATGTGAATTATTGATTATGTCGATTGGCTAAGTGACCGTCGACATGTGTGAATTGTTAATTATGTCGATTGGCTAAGTGACTGTCGACATATATGAATTGTTGAGTATGTTGATTGGCTAAGTGACTGTCAACATACGTGAATTGTGATTAAGTCGATTGGCTAAGTGACTGTCGACAGTGTGAAATGTATTATGGTCAATTAGCTAACTGATCGTCGATATATGTGAATTGTTGAGTATGTCGATTGGCTAAGTGACCGTCGACATATGAGAATGATTGATTATGTCGATTGGCTAAGTGACCGTCGACATATATGAGTTGATATTGTGTCAATTGGATAAATGTCATTTGGCAACGCAAACGAGACTAAAAATTATGAATTTATTGAGAAGTGTTGATTGTATGTGCTTATGAATACCTGTAGTGTATATATGCTAACTTCTTATGTGAATTATTGTGTATTCCTATATGGGAAATATGATAAGATGTTGGTAATTAATGATACATGTGTGTGGTGTAGTGAACACCATATTTGTATGGGTTGAATGTTATGAATATGAACTTTGATTAAATATTGGTGAATAGTTGTTATATTGGCTTATTGAGATGAATTTGAATGGAAATGACTTGTGTAATGTTGGTTATGTTATATTTCACTTGAAGGTGAAATATGTGAGGAAAGGTCCAGCCGAATATAAATTGTGGAATGGAAATGTACATAATTTGAATGTATACTTGGGAATGAGGTGCAATGTGTGAATGATTGAGAATTATGTCTTGATGAATGAGTTGGTGCGATTAGTATGCTTAGCATGTGTTGTTGTAGCTTGATTTGAGTTAGAGTCATGTGCTTTGACATCACAACCCATTTCAAGGGTATTTTTGTTAATTCATGTAAATGAATTCAGCCTAGGTGTTTTCATGAAAGTTGTAACCCTCTGAGTTAGCTTTTCATAGCTTTTTGAATCACTTGAATTCAAGTTTGGTAGAAAGAGTTATGGCCAAAAGAGTACAACATGGTCTGTAAGCCATGCATGCAGACTCTCAGGCACGGCCGTGTGCCAGTGTAGCACGGCTGTGCGGACTCAGAATTGAGAAATTTGAGCTCTCAATCACTGTAGCACGGCCGTGTGCATTCCTCGCATGGCCATGCACGGCCTACTTATAGAATTATAGTATTTTGACTATAACTTGAGCTGTAGACCTCCAAATGAGGCGTGGTTTGATGCTACGAAAATTTTAAGAGTCCTCTACAATTCCATGTCTTGATATTGATTAGAATCTCTCTTTAAGATTTTCAAAATTAGCTTGATATTTTATTACACACTTGCTCTTTCTTCATTTGGACTCTTGTTTGCACTCGATGTAGTGCCAATGCTCATGGAGCTATATGGTGATTGTTTATGGACTTGGTAGAAGTTTGAAAGACTATATTATGAATATCATAATGTGTTTTATGTATATGATTATGTGCCTCATTAGCTCAACTCTTATATAATGGGTATATGTGAACTGTTGTATTTATAGCTACTTACTGAGTATCAAACTCACTTCCTTGCATTTATATATTTTAGGGCATAGTTAGACGAAGCTCAAGGTTACATTTTCTAATGATCTCAGGTGGGCCAGAGACGAGCTTGGTGCAGTTAGACGTCATCCTCATTTGCATAAGACATATTATATGTGCATGTTATTTATAACCATGTATAATAAGAATGTTGTTGGGTAGAATTTATAATTTACATGAGTAAACACATATGAGTTGATGTGTATATATTTTATATAAAAAAAAATCCTATGCCACATGTATGATATGCGATATTATGGAGTATTACATCTTGCCCCTTTCATTACTTGGGTGTCTCTCTTTTTCAAGGTACTCTCAAAAAGTGCTGGTTGCAAGGTTTGGCAAATAATATTTTATCCAAATTTGATTCTTGGACTAGAAAATTGATCTCTATGGCAGGTAGAGTCGCCTTGGTGAATTCTATAATTTATAGTTCTTTTTTACATTCCTTTATGATTTACAAATGGCCTTTGATGATGCTTAAATCTTTGGATAAGTCCATTCGTAATTTTATATGGACTGGTTCTATAAATGATAAGAAACTTGTGGTTGTCAAATGGGATTCTTATTGTACTCCAAAAGAGGAAGGAGGCCTTGGTTTGAAAAGATTACATCATATTAATACTTCCATGCTTTGTAAAATAGCTTGGAAAGTGCATTGTAGCCAAGGATTTATTTTTTCCTTTCTTCGGTCTAGATTCCTCAATATTGCTCATGTGCCTCATTCAACACATATATTCTCTTTGGTTTAGAGCTCTATTAAGCATTGTTTCATGGATATTATAGAAAATTCTCAGTGGTTGGCTTCTCATAATTCCAATCTTAATTTTTGGAATGATAACTGGCTTGGGGAATCAATTGTGGATCAGCTTGACATCCTTCTTTCCTTTTAAAAAAAGCTAAAATCTCGGGTCAATGATTTTTATTTTCAGAATTCATGGCATTTACCTTATGATTTTAATATGGCCTATCGTATGTTGTGTGCAGACATTGATAATATTATTTTCTCCCATTCTGGTGAGGATTCTTTTATTTTTCATCCTGCTAGGAATGGTGAGGTCTCTTGTAAGGTTTTTTTACCAATTTTATAGGCCTAATTGATCTAAAGTTGCTTAGGAAGAGATCCTTAGAGGTATTATTTGCCCCCGTCTAGTTCATTTTTAGTATGGAGGGAAATTCATGCAGCTCTACCTACTGCTGACATTTTACAGCACTGTAGCTTGATATTTCCATCCCATTGTCGTTTGTGTGTTGTGGGTTCTGAATTAATAGATCACATTTTCTACTCTTGCCCATTTGCGTTTTCTTTATGGCAAGCATTGGGTAAATTATTTCAGGTGCGTCTCACTATTCCATCTAGTTTTAATGACCTATTCAGGACTGTTTAGTTTTATCATTTTTCCACACAAGTTTCCGTTTTATGGAGAGTTAGTGTAATTGCAGTCATTCGGTGTATATAGCATGCAAGAAATCAAATCATTTTTCATGAAATAAATGTCTCGATTTCTGCTGCTTTTCGCATTATATGTGCAGATATTAGGGAGTCTTCTTCGTTCAAGATTGGGCACATGAGCAATACAGTTGATGATTTCTCGATCCTTCGATGATTTCAGGTCTCTAGATTGCCTAGGAAATATCCTATGATGGTTTCGGTAACTTGACTGAAGCCTCCTTTTGCTTGGGTCAAGATAAACACCGATGGTGCAGCCCATGGTGCTCCGGGTATGGCGGGTGCAGGGGGTATTTTTTGGACTCACGATAGCTTGGCGATTGCTTCCTTTGCTGCACCTCTAGGCACTTGCTACACTTTTGAAGCTGAGCTTTCAGCAGTAATCCTTGCGATGCAAAAAGCCACTCTCTTTCGTGGCCTTTGCTAATCTATGGTTGGAATGTGACTTGACTTTGGTTGTCCATCTTCTTCACCATCATAGTGCAGCTGTCCCTTGACATTTACGAAGGGACTAAGAAGTTTGTTTAAGCATCATTGATTAGTTAAATGTTCATATAAGTCATATCTACAGGGAAGAGAACAAGGTTACAGATGGTCTTTCAATTATGGGTATTCGGCTTCATGCAACTCAATGGTAGGATTCATATCCTAAAGAAGTTCATACAGCCATGGTTAATGATGCTATAGGTATAGAAAGTATTAGATTTTGTTAACTATATTTGTTTGTTTTTTATTCCTTTGGGTTGTAGTTGAACCTTTGTATTCATTTTCTTTTATTTAATAATAAGGTAGAAGGTTTCAAGTGATTTAGGTGCTAGAGAGGTGCTAGCCTAGTAAGGATGTCTTGGTGCACCGTCTGATGTTTCCTTCGCCAATTTTATATATATAAAAAATAACATTTTCATTTTAACCAAATATATATCATTTGAAATTGAAAATAAATTCTATAAAATTTTGTAAAATTTATTTATATCAAATACATTGTCAGCATTTTAATATTATATATTTAAATCGACTAAATTTTTGTTCCAAGTAAAAATAATATGATGATAAGGACAAACCTTAAGTGTTTAGATAATTTTCTTTCCTGAATATTATATAATTTTTTATATTTCAAATAATTTTAAGAAAAAGTTACATTTATAATTTGAATAGATAACTATAAGCATGTATACATATTACAGGTTATTGCTACGATATATACATATATATTTATACAAATAATTTTTTTTATTTAAATTTAAATTGAGAAATTATTACCTATTTTGAATGTATTACAAGCTATTATATTAATGGTTATAATTAAAATAAAAATTAATCTATTTATATAGATACAAATATGTGTATTGAAGGACTCTTATATAAAATCGGATGAATATATGTATTATAGTTGTCAATTTCACTCTTTTTTCCAGTTAGAAAAATAAAATAGGTTACTTTTAAATTTTTTTTTTTTTTGCTTAAAGTCTCTATTCATCTCACCAAAATAAATTAAAATAAGAGAAAAATGGCCATTTCAGTGAAAATTAAATATTCTTTGTTATACTTTTAGGAATAATTGGAGAATAAATATAAAAAATTTCTAGAAATCACTAAAACATAATATATTATTAGATATAATAACTTAAATTTAAATTTAAGGTTTGAAATAATTTTAATGATTGTAATTATATTTCATCCAGAGCGGTTAACAATCATAATCTTGGTGTGAAGGTCCTACGAAATATATTAGTTAAAATAACCAATTTTCATAAAATTTTTCCCATAGTTAAAGGAACTATATAGTGAGTGCATATTTTGTTTATATTATCTTTGATTAATTAAATTTCAATATGCAAAATGAAACTGAAAGATATATATGTAAAATCTAGCTAGCTTATCAGAACTTTTATCATTCATCAAATTGTCTCCAGGTTATTTCACTATCGGTTTTGTAACAACATATAATTATTTGTTTGGAGGCTAAAAGACATAAAAGACAAGATCTCATAATATCCATTTTTCAATTTTATTATATACACATAAATAAAATAAAATAAATTACATGATGTTTCATACATAGATTTCTTCTAATTGACAAAGTATAAATTATATATAGTGCATGTACTTAATTAGGATGATTTAATATATTCTCCACTTCCACTATCAAATGGGAAGTCTTAATTTTGCAAACTGTTTTTAAATTTGTGGGAAGTAAAATAGAAGTATTTTTTTTTTAATGTCTAATCATGGATTTTTATTAAAGAGACCTTTTACAACAAAAATAGTGATACTTAAGAGTGGATGAACGACACATCACATCTTACAAAAAATTTTCTCTTGTCAGCTAATTTGATTGGTCTACGCTGATTTTACCTTTAAATTATGTCTTTTAGTATCATTTACAGAACATGTTGTTAAATCAAAATCTTTATGATATGGGGAATTATAATTTCTCATAAAAATGTAACAAACATATGCATATGCATATGTGACATTTGACATGAGATATGGAATAAGGGATTGGTAGCTGTTTTCATGTCGTATAAGGGGTCCATTTTCGGATGATTGGTATATAATTTTGTTGAATTAAAATCTGTAAATTTATGATCTATAATCGAGAAATATAATACCAATGCATTTATAATATATAGTTCTTTGCTATTAAAAAAACGCTTTAATTATGCGTCGTTATTACATACTAGTTGTGTGATTGACGTTATTTTATGATGTTCAATATATAGTTTATAGCAATATAATACACGCAATCAATATGCATGAAGTGTATATATTACCAAACTATATATATACCCTATATTCAAGCAACTGCCTCTAAATTAAGCCAAGTTTTGTTCATCAGTACTAACCGCTTTGAACTAAGAGCAACCATCTTATGTTCTTTTTATAAAAGACACATATGTTTGTCTTTTTCCGTATAGGATTTTGATGATTTCACAGTATAATTCACAAATAAAAATTATTTTTGTTGATCTTTAATTCTTTAAGATACTTAGAGAAAAGAAAAAAAAAAAAGGTACGAATACAATTTAATTTTTAACGTAATTTTATATCTATCATTAATATTTTTTTGAAATAAATATATTTATATTATATTAAAATTACCTATTTAGATCTTTCTATATCTATATTTAATATTTTTTTTAAATAAATATATTTATATTATATTAAAATTACCTATTTAGATCTTTCTATAGATAGTATTTATTTTTACCATTAGTGAAGTTCACTATTTTTTATATGCATGAAAAATAATATTGGATAAAATTTCATTTTTATCTCTAATTTTGTAACAAAAATCAAATTCTCAAAAAAAATTAAAAATATTTAAACATAAAATTTAAAAAATAATGGATTCAAGCCCCTCATTTAATTGAAATATTAAGCAATCTTTTATTTTTCATACGTATAAAACCTACTGATGTTGACATGAAGCTAAAGAAACTTCATGTATAATTTATCGTACGAAAATATTTTTTCAGTGGAAAACTTTAATTAAACCGTTTTCCTTGAGTGATCATCATTGTCATTACTATCACCATATTACTGTTGCCATTAATCCTATCTCGTTTTAGGGAAACGCTCGCTGTCGCAACTCGTGATAATCGCGAGTTGTGACAATTACAAAAAGGCCCCTCAAATAAAATACAGCCCCTGAAATATGGAGCCCCAACTTGTAATTTGACAAAAAAAATTTTGTCTCTTTCTGGATTTGTGACGTCAATTTGCGACGTCTATCTCTTCCCCTCGTTTTATTAAAAAAATATATAGTAAAAAAAATTATATGTAAGATTTCTTTAATCTTATGTCCAGGTTTAATCCCTAAAGGAACAAAAGGGGTATATATATATATATATATTTGTAATAATAAATTTATAGTAATAGTTTGTTATATTAATAGCTTTATAATAGCTTGTTATATTTGTAATAGTTAGTTTGTAATAGCTTGTGACAATTATAGTATCAGTGTTGATATCTACTAACATTGTTGTAGGCTCGATAATGCGTAAGTTTTATATGTACCCGACAAAAAAAAATCAATTGTTAACATTTTTGTTAAATAAAGAACTTAAAATTTTCTTTTTAATTTTTTTTATGTCACTTTCTAATTTTTTAAGGAAAAATTTCTCAATATAAACATTTACATAATTATTTTTCATGCAAATTAGAAATACTCAATTCACCTTTTGCAAAAGAAATAGATATTTTTTAAAAATAATATAAATATAGTTATTCTCAAAAAATATTAATAAATATAAAATTATGTTAAAATATTAAAAATGTATTTTTACTTTTCCTCTACTCCAACTATATGGGGAAATTAAATTTCGAACCTTCCTTGATTGGTAGGGCCCCCTACATTACATCATTTCATCACAGAAGCAATTACATAAAATTTATTAATGTACATAAAAATTGTTAATAGTTATGAACTAACGAACGAGCTAATGAGTCCCATAAATAACCCAAATAATAAAAAGTGTGGACATCTAATTATGAAGATTAGAGATCGATTTTTTACCCTCTTAATTTCCTTCTTATAGTGTTGCGAATTAATCACTTCAACTAAATATTTGAAAAAAAAAAATTAATGAGGCCTGGAGACCTGGGTTGAGGATTGGTCATGGATCAAACTTTAACGTTTCCCATACATTACAGGATGATATCTATTTTAAATGTAGCAAAAAATTATTAATTTTATCTAAATGATATCTATTTTAAATGTAGCAAAAACTATTAATTTTATCTTGTGAAATGATGGTACAATACTATTAGTACATAGTAAACTAATAATTTAGTGAATAAATACACACTTATTTGGACTTAAAATTAAAATTTATAGAGCCCATGGATTTGTAAGTTAAAGACCCAAAATAATTAATTAATTTTACATGAGTGAGTTAGTTTCCTGTAAAATGAAAACTGGTAGAAGAAAATAAGACACGATGGAGAGAGTTAGAAATTCAAAGGGAACGTGCAGTAGTGGGCAAGATGGAAGTTACCTGCTCCATAGATAAAAGAACTCTTTCTCCTACAGAGAAAGGAACAGGCGAACAGCCAAATCAATCCAAAACAACAAATCAAATCTATAGAACTTCAATCTTATTTTCAATTTATCTTTTTGATTTCCTTTTAATTTTCAATATATTGTTCTTGTTTTTCTGCAATGAAACTTTGTTCAATTTCTTGTTAATTTCAATGGAGCACCTTATTTTCTTTACAGATCCTTTAGTTTTCTGTCGTCACTTTCTTTAAGTTTTCAACTTTTATTCTTTATTTTTGGTGTCGTCAGTGTTAAACGCAACTGTTCATCATTTACAGTTGGTTTAAGAACCCAGTAAGCTTAGGTCCCTTAGCTTACATTAAAATCTCTGAAAGAGGTCAGATCCTCTAGGTTGGTATACCTCACACACCTTGCATGCTCTAAATTCACTTGCAATGGCCAGAGATCAACATATTTTTTAGCACGCTTGGTGGAACTCTACTGAAGTGCTAAGAACTAGGAGTTTTATAGAGAAAGACAATATTGGGTCTCAGGATCAGGAGGAGGCGCCTACTGTAGTAAGGCTAGAAGGTCTCGTTCCCCACTTGGTGGAGAATTTTGAAAAGCACATTTAAGATCAAGTAACAGAAAGTGCTCCACTCTCAATAGGTCTTGATATTGGGAAAGTAATTGAAACATAGAATTCTAACATTTTCAAAAAGATTCTGGAGGATTTCCTTAAAGAGCAGAAAGAGGCACAACTCAAATTGATAGAGATGCAGTCTAAATTCATGGAGTCTATGGTGAAAACTATAGAGGAAAGTTAGAAAGTGTTCTTCCACAAACTAGATCATCATCTTCAACCGACTGTTAGTGTAGGTCAACAGGGCTCTAAGAATGTAAATACTGAGGTGCCATCTAAGGCTAACAAATAGCCTGAAAAACTTGGGGGGCAATCCTCTGGATCATTATAAGAGGCAGGTGACTCTCACCGCCTAGTCCATATCAATCTAGAGGAAAGAGAAAAATACACACCTCCACACAGAAAAGAGGAGGTACCCATAACACCCAAGGTTATTCAAAATGGCCGCCTTAATGGCAGGCCAACATTCCCTCATCCTTTTTACGCTAACACTAACCCTGTTGTGCATCCTAACCTGTATGACTATGATGGCAATATGTAGGGAAACTCGAGAGGCATGGCAGTAGGAGGGACCAGAGGGATTCAACAGTTCCCCCAACACTACATTCTCAGAAACCAGACCCTAGTAGAAATGGAGGCCGTGAGAGTTAATAAAGAAGTTCTGAAGTTCCCTGAGAAGAAGAAAACTATATTGGTGGATGAAAATCCCTTTCCTCCAGTGGCCACTGTGAGCACCTCAATCTTTGATTTTTGTTCACTCATCAACCAATGAAGAAGGATCCATGAGGAAATAGAAAGGAGACCTAAGACATTGTTCAATCATGTAGCACCCTCAAAGTGCCACATACACATATTCACAATATAAATCATACAAGTGGCAATGTGAAAATTTTTGTAAAAGATAAGTGTGTATATATATATATATAACTCTTGTTTGATTCTATTGAAAATACTTAACACATATTTTACATGATGTTAAATATACACATGGACTATACTCGAATGTCATGATGATAAGGATGGAAATGACTGCGCTAAGCTTACCTTGGACCCACTTGAGCTCTCTACAGGGAACACTTCAACTCTGATTAATTATGCCCTGAAAACCACAATTGCAAAGGAATGAGCTTGCGACTCAATAAGCAATTGATAATATAATCAAATATACAATTCTCCTCAAGAACTAATTAAGGAGATACATAGAATTTAAATACACACCAAGTGTGTATTAATCTATTATTCACATAATCAAAGCCAACATCAAGAATTAAAACTAATTTAGAATCAACATTCAGTCAAATATACCACCGGGCTACGCCAGACCACTAGCGACCTCAGTGGTCACCTAATTCAGGGGACTAGAGATTGCTAGTGGCCTATTTTACCAGCAATGACTGGCGATCGCCAGTCACTGGCGACCGCCAGTAGCTGGTTTCAGCCACTGTACCAAATTGGACCAAAAATGTCTACTTCTTCCACCTAATAATCCAAATCATAATATAATAACATTAATACTCATTTCACCGAAATTCAATTGTTGGTGTTATAATTACACCATATCACATCATTTCAAGCAATCCACAAATCATAATCTTACATCATTTCACATTCATTATATATGTATAATATGATGCAACAATGCATGTTTATGCAAGTTAGTATCTGGCCAGAGTTCTCAACACACATCACACATGTTTCACACAAAGCTCACTTTTTCTTTTTCATATATATTTTTTATATATATACCCGTAGCCATTCCTGAGACTCTCTGCCCAGCTCAGTCTCAGATCTCATACGTATATATATATTTCACATGAATGCTCAGTCTCAGATCGTGGAGGCTCTCTGCCCAGCTCAGTCTCCACACTCATACATTATCCTCACATTCCTTACATTCCTCATATTTCTCACATAAATTATTATGCATATGTTTTCATCATTCTCACAACATCTCATATACCACCATACTACATCAAGTGGCTTGCACACACATGGGTACCAATATTCCCAATTCATCACAACACATGCTTAATTGACCATTCTATAGTCTCTCAATAATATATATATATATATATATATATTCTTACCATAATCAATAGCCAACACAAACCAACATAGTCATATAACTTTAGTTACATAAGAATCATTATATATAAGCATTATATTAACAATTACTTACTTCAAGCCTTCAACTCCTTCAAAAGCAAAGCTCTCCTAGTGATTGGTATCTCCTCTATTCTTGTAAATACCTACACATAACTATAAATTAATACCACATAACAAGCATGACTCTTGTATCCAACTCAACTAAGTACAACTAGGTGCAACTTGTGAAAGGAAACATGCTATGCAACATACTAAAGCGGAAGGTGTATGCCAAAGAGGGTGAAAAACAAAAATTTTCACTTGCATAATTCTTCATCAAATGAAGAATTCCTTGCCCAAGATCCAATTTGCAATTAACACATAGCTAAATT